>JALIZH010021041.1:0-20000 GCA_030522465.1 Rhipicephalus appendiculatus
TGATTTCTAGCATCAACAGTTGAGTGTGCAGCTATCCCGCATTAAGCATTTAACGCGCGAGAAAAGTCCACGAGGACATTTTTTTTCAATATTTGATGAAACTGAATCACATAGACGACTGTACATTAGCGAAATCATGAAGCAAGATTTTCAAGTCGAAATGTGAACTACTGGTCGTTTAGCTATGCGCACTCTAGTTATGTATGCTACGTACACTCTCTCCAGGCGTTCTTCTATCTAAAACTGGACATGAGCCAAGTCGAGGACACCTTCAACATGACCGTTGAAGCTACGTCGACCAGCCAGGAAGCAACGCCGAACGACAACAAGGTCGTGATCGCGTTGCCCTTCGTACACAAGGCGGACATCTCCATGCTGGGGTGAGTCGGTCAGGGAGTTTCATACATGAAGCTCAAGTAGCCTACATTTCAGCTGATGAAGCTGGTCTAACGTGGGACTCTCGGTGAAGCTGCTGGTATGACGTCTTCAAGATGTCCTTGACATCTACAAGACATGCAGTTCAATATATTCCGGGGACCCTTAGTTTTAAATACGGCTGCTGTTAACAATTTTGAAGACATTGTGCCCGTGACATGCGTTGTTCGCCGGGTCGCGCGCCACGACCCCTCTGATCTTTCACTGCACTTGAAGCTGACTAGCGCTGGCATCTTGCCGGCTCATTTTACATTATTTAACCAGTTCTACACCGAAAATTACCACAATAGGCTTCGGTGTTCCAGCCAGTATACAACAGAGGCGCTTTGGGAAAACAAAATTGGGAACGACACATCTCGACGTTATCTTGGAAATGGATACTGATTCGTATATCAAGACTAGTGTACTCTCTAGTGATTCCTACTAGTTGCACGCGTTCTGAACACTAGGTGGCTGGCAGTTAAGACATGTAGTGATGACCGTCGGCAGCATTTTGTATTAGGAAGGGGGGGGGGGGGTCAGTGCCGCATCGCGGTGGGGGGGGGGGGGGGGGGCAGTGCCCTTTTTTCACACATGTAGCCTAGATAATTGAAGCGCTAATCAACCGATTACTTGAACTAAAGGGCGAGTCTATGGACTTTGCGCTTTATTTTTCAACGGAAAAAAGAAGTTTGGGGTTCCCCCAAGGAAATAAGCTGTCGAAAAACAGCTTGAAGGGATTTGAAGGGATTTTGAGAACCATGCAGGTAGCAGTAATGAATAGTCACAAAAAAAAAAAGAACAATAGGACTTACATAATTCGGCAATTCAAATGGCAAAAATATTGCACATTGAAAAACAAATAAAAAGAAATGCAGCAAATAGCATATATAGAGCAAGATGCACATTACAGCAAAATGCACATTGAGCAAAAGCAGACACATACAGCAAAGTGCACATTCAGAGAACGTAAACGTCTTTTCGCGGATATACAAAAATAGAACAATGCAAAAGGAATTGTGTAGTGACATAAACGAGCTTATGTTGTAACGGTTCTATACTCATTTAATTGAAAAATTTAAAATCACATGCGATTAAAAAATAGAAAAATGTATTGCAATTGCCTATGTGAGATTTTAATAATGTTCTTGCAAAAAACCTTGACACATGTGCAAAAGTGTGTGGACACATTTGGCATAAATTTGATATGTCTTTCAGTTTGGCTCTTGCGAAGCAAGAAATTGTGCGGCCTAGAACACACGCTACAAAAACAAAAAAAAGTAAATAATGGGTCCCTCTGGTGTAATATTACCTTAGTGCAATGTACTTTGTGCAATATGCAAGCGCTATTTTACATCTGTAAACTGCTGAAACGGACTCGCGTTGCATCTTTTCAGGAAGGCCAAGCCCGAAGTGGTCACTTTCAATGCAGCAACAAAGAACATTGAACTCGAACATGGATTTGTCGTAAGTGTCTGTTCGCTTATTCTAAATACGACTTAAGGCTGTCAAATTTAGCGTTTTATACTTCTTGCTCAAGTACCTGGGAAATGCAGAAATGTACTCATATGGATCGCACTCAGAAATGAGAATGAAATTTGTTATTTTGTAAGAAAGAAATTTCATATTTGTAAGAAAGAAAGTAAGGAAGTATGAAAGAAAGAAAGAAAGAAGGGTAAGAAAAAAAAGTAAGACAGTAAGAGTAAGAAAGAAAGTAAAAAAAGTAAGCAAGAAAGTAAAAAAAAGTAAGCAAGGAAGTAAGGAAGAAAGAAAGTAAGTAAGTAAGTAAGAAAGAGAGAAAGAAAGAAAAATTGACGTAGAAATCTGACCAACTCTTCTGTTGTCTCTGACGGTATTGTGTTGTCCCTTTTGTTTTGCAGCTCGCCAAAGCTGTACGCCAGTCCAATACAGCAAGTTCAGCTGTCTGTCCGTGTGCCCTACGTTTTCAGCGAGACGGAGAAACCCATCGCCTACGTCCGGCAAATTAGGGTACGTAAAACTATCATATATGCCATGAATTCTCGCGTATACATAACGAATACGACTAAATTACCTACAAACTATATATATTGTTTCGGAGCTAGCTGTTGCATTGCAAAATAATAGATTCTTGTGCACATAATATAACTACAAAATTTAATCTCTGCTTATTTAAGACATCAGGAACAGTTTAAAAGCTTTGAACAATGTCATCGCCTGTATGTTAAAAAAATATATAGAAAAGTTCTAAACGTAATGGGAAAAGCTCTTATTATATGTCGCGTTCGAAGGTGCATTGCGTCAAACAGTCGGTCTATTCAATTGATCATTCCTTCTTGCGACAACAGAAGAAACCTTGGTACCAACATTGTCTTAGTTTTTTTAATGCACTTAATATATTTAAGTTTTGCTCAACTCTTCTGTCATTTTGCGTGACTTTTATCATTTTCCAATAATATTTGCGCATCTAACAATTCTGTGCGTGTTAGAAAGATGCAACCGTCCCGAAATGGTTGCATTACAGTCCCCACGTGGGAGCGGCCCGCGACACAGAGATCTGTTTTGGAGGGGCCAATAAATGTTTATCCAATCCGATCCAGTAAAGCGAGATTCAAATGCCTAATTCAGCTCAACTTGGCACGTTTCCCAGACAGTTAGGGCAACATATTACGAGCTTGAAATCAGACTTACCGCACATTTACCTTTTACTATACCGTAACACATGCGCTTAGTCAGCTAGAAAGAACTAGAGAAACAAATGTCCCTGGGGTCATATGCACCACCTTCTCTGCATCCATTGGCGTCCTGAGGGGGGGTGTAAGAGGGGGGCGGTAGCCCCACCCCCCCCTCCTTGGAATTTTAAATACTTTTTTTGCAGTAGCGGTCAACTACACAGCTCGATTAGCACACTGAGGTCGCGCATAGTCGTGTGAAATGGTTACGCACTATTGGCTAAGCTTGCCGGTTGTGACACGGCAGTGAAAGAGAGACTATTCAACGCGGAAATTTGGGCTAGTTGGTGGGTGTAGAACTTGTGCATCTTAGCAAGCGCAGCAGAACAAACACAAGAGAAAGGAACACGTAGACAGGACGGGCGCATGTGCAACCATAGAAAGAGAGACTACCTGTGCTTGATGCCACTCCCCCCCCACCACCCACCCCATCCGCCCCCCGCGACTGCACTTTGCGGACGTCCTTGTCTGTATCTCCAGAATTCCCATTGCGTCCCAAATTTTCAATGTTCGTTCAGGGCTAGTTAACTTATATAATTTTATATCCTTGCCTAATAATTTTATTGACAAGTGAGCACGTATTAATTTAGACATTTTCCATGGGCCAAAAAGTGGTTTAAACGCAGGGAAAGCAAGCCACTAGAAAAATACCGCCCAATCCCTGCTGTTTATGTTAGATTTCTTCGGATGAACGCCGCACCCAAGACGTGATAGCTAGATTATGAAATAAGCCCGATGTTTTTCACCCACCCGTACAAAAATGTGATAGTTTGGACTTTGCTTTTTTTCCATTTGTGATCAATGGCATTGCGACAAACGATGTGGTAGGCTAGCAGATCGCGAGATTGCACTGCTACGCAGGATTTAGTGCGCAGGATCAATTATCGGCCACAGCAATCGCATTTCGATGGAGGCGTAGTGCAAGAATACCGTTCTATTTTGATTTAGAATCAAAGAACCACAGGCGGTACAATTTAATCCATAGTGCCCAACTAAAGCGCACCTCATAATCATATCTCGACTATGGCATGTGCAACCATAGAATTTGATTTCTAAGAGCGAAGCTCTTCATAGTCGAGGCATCCCCGTCTGTTGATGGCGCAGCGCTGGTCACGTGGACCTTGTGGTGGGGAGAGAGTGGGACGCAATAAGAAGGAAAAGGGCTGCGTCACGCCAAGATGGGAGAGGGGGAGGCTCGGCGGTAAGGTGAACCAATGAGAGGCGAGCAAAGATGGGTGATGGTGAGGCTCGGTGTAAAGAGTGAACCAATGAAGGCGCGCCAAGAGAGGGGGGGGGGGGAGACGAGGCTCGGTGGAAAGGGTACACCAATGAGAGGTGCGCAAAGATGGATGAGGGGGAGCCTGAAGAAAGGGGGGCATCAGCTTCGCGGTTTCGACAGTGTTCGCGAAGTGGAGCTGGCCACATTTTTTAAAAACATTATAACGTCGTGAAAAAGCAAGCGCACATTTGAAAGAACGCTGCAGTTTCGATGAATATGCATTATATATGCCGACTGTAACATATGTGTGATTGCGCAAGTTCATTTATTTTGGCGTGCAGGTGTTACAGGGCGATTTATTCGTTCCTGGTAGCTGCCGCAACATGGAGGGAGTGGTCAAGAGCATCGACGACCAAGACCAGGCTGGACGGAACAGCGACGAAGATTCGCGGTCCGACGTGCTCGCCTCTCGAAATGGCAGCCTGGGTGGCCGTGTACAACGATCAGTGCCCGAGCACGAACCACCGCGCTCCGAGAAACTCACCGCTCTGCTCTACCAGAACGTGCCACCTCTGGTGAGGAACGTACAGACTCTATTACGCATGGATTTCGGTGCTGCCATTAGGGGCTGTTCACTTTGCCGTTTTGTATTTTCAACAACTAAACGAACAGTGATACGGGGGGACGCGACACATGGAAATAGTTGGGTTGGTGCATTCAACTTTTCGTGACCTTATTAACTCACGTCGCGATATGCAAAATTAAGAAAACGTTCGTCTACGTAGAATCGTCTATATTTTAGCTAAGCGCGGATTAAATGGATCTGCTGGCCTGGTGACGTCACTTCTAGATTACAGACTACCTACAATATTGCTGAGCGCTAGATAGGACACGACGCGAATGAATTTTTGGTGGTTTGGTGTTATAAAAAAAGATCCCCCCCATCTCCACGAAGTGAATGATGACGAGTGGGCGAAGCTAGGTCCTAAGGTCCGTAATGTCTACGTTGAAGTCGCCGACTAGTATAAGGGGTTTTTGCTTGTCGGTGTTTTATATTGTTCTGTCACAATTATGATTGATATTAGTGTATTGTTAAACCTTTTTTTGTGTCTCACATATGTTATCCGAGCGTTGCCCCTTGTAATGTAAATTGAGTGACATAAAGTGACATAAAGATTCGACGACAAAACTCGGTCCTAAGGTCCATAATGTCTACGTTGAAGTCGCCGACTAGTATAAAGGGTTTGTTCTTGTAGGTGTTTGATATTGTTCCTTTACAATTATAATTGTTGTTCGTCTATCGTTGTCCGCATAAATGAGGCGATATTAAATTATTTAGAATACGTGAATCTTGGTGCGTGTATCATGCTTCCTAGAGCTATAAGAAACGCTTGCAGTGAAGAACGCGCAAGCGTTCTTCACTGCAACTGGTCTCGGGAAATAAAAAAGGCTTAAAACAAGTCATGTCTGAGTAGCCCACACAAACAAAGGAAATAATTGTAAATTTAAGGGCTCGTTCTCTTCGTTAGACACTATACATTAATACACACATTAGACATTAATATTGTGTACACGAACGAAGTGCTATAAATCGCAGTGGGCGAGAAAATAATTGAAGTACCGTTTAGAAAAGTTATTCTTTTTTATTATTTTTATTAGTATGGAATGACGACAGTCATGTGCGAGCTGGGCTGCTGGTGATAGCTGCGGCCCGCGGGGCTCGTGTTTGAGACCCCTGCTATATGGTATCTTTGAAGCATTCTGCATGGTTGAGCATTAAATTTTTCTCTTTACAGAACTGCAAGACTTCATTGTGTCACGAAGTCAGATGCAACTTCGGGCCGTTTCTGAATAAGCAAAAGATTGCTCAGGTCATACTGACGGTCGTCGTCAACATGGAAGAGTTCATAAGACAAGCCGTAAGTATACCTCATACGTCACGCGCCTCGTCTGCAACATGTAAAAAATAGCACCGTTTGCTATTGCTTGCTTGTGCTTTACACATGCAGTATTAATTAGATATATGCTCCTTTCATTTCCCACTTCAAGGGCTCCTGGTACGCGTTCAGTGTTGGTTCGGAAGGATATTTGAAGATTCTGGACAACACCACGTTCCTGACTGACCCTCACACCCGCAAGGAGATTCGTGTAAGACACACTGCTTGCTATACCGCGATTATCAATTTCATTTCCCGCGTGTATGCAGGCGACCATAATGGCAGCGTCCAGCTTTTCTAACACTTCGCACTATTATACTTTCTTCGTCAACCGTGTGGTATTTCAATTTATGAATCCATTTGATCAAGTGTTTGATCTGGTGAAGGTCAAGCTTTTGAGTTAATATTGCATTCGTTGAGCCGCTCGATAAAGAGGGAAAGCATCGATAATCTGATGGATAGGGAAGCAGGCTACTTTCGCATTTTGAATGTCGTCGAAAGCCAGTCGGCGCGCGCGTTTGATCAAAAGAGTGAATCTACATCGATACGTGCAAAGTGTTGGTGATAGTTACTGTACACGGGCAGCACACACATTAATTCTTGTAAGTGAAGCAACCTGCTGACATCTCGCGAGAACGGTGTGGTGGACTCGATTATAAGCACATATGTGGTCCACCGTTCAGCACCGTGAATTCCCCAAGTGATGTAGCCACTAGCTATACTTGCCACTGCAGTTACGCAGGAGCTGCCGAGTTTACTTCAGACTCTAAAAACAAAAGGAGTTCGTATTACTCGTTTTTTGAAAGTCCTGACTTGCCACGAAAGACACGCTAACTCCTTTTTGAGTATCACGAATAATGATCTCCAAAGAGAGTTGATGTGTCTCTTTAAAGAGAGTCATGTGCGTGGCATGTCAGGACTCACGAATAAGAATCAAAGAACTCCTCTTTTCTTTTTTCTGAGAGTGCATGGTTAAACGTCCACACCCCTGGATGTAAACGCAAGTTTGAGTATTGCCCACGGCATGATTTTTCGCTCGTGCAGCAACGTTACCGCGTTACATAAAATACATCTTATGCAATTTCAGTAGCAGCTAGTTAGCTGCAAAAAAAAATAATGAAGATGGTCACTCATGTTTTCCTTTCTTATTTTTGCTCAGGTGGCAACGGTCTTCCAGAAGGAAGGTCCTCCACCAGCGCAGAAGGTGGCCACTTGGATCATCGCAGCGAGCGCCTTCTCTGGCCTCATCCTCTTCTCACTGATTATCGCTGGATTAGTTCACGTATGTACATACCCTCAATAAATACAATAATAATGAGAACTAACAGACAATGATGCCAAGGAAAGTATAGGGGATGTTATTAGAAGTAATTGTAATGTAAATGTGAAGAAAGAAAAGTGGACGAAAAGATAACTTGCCACAGGCAGGGACCGAACCTGCGACCTTCGAATAACGCATCCGATGCTCTACCACTGAGCTACGGTGGCGGCCATCCCTCCGTCCTCTTTATAGGGTATATATGTGCATTTAAATGTGGGAGCATCAGTCAGCGCCGCCTGTTGCCATTGCGGCGAGTGTGGGACACTCTTTTTGCCTGTTGGCGTCACGAGTTCCGTGACGTATTTCTAAAGACTCGTGACAATATACATACATATGCATATGCGGGACATGACGGCGATGGAGACGGCCAAAATCCGTCGAGAGTGTCCGTATAATTGTTGTAGCATTAAAAGAACTCATAGAAGTACCCGTATGAGTTCCACCGCTCCATTCTCGCTGTGATTCAATGTACGGCAACTACGTTTCACCTGATACAAACTGCATGTTTCACCGCACAACATATAGAACTGCGACAAAGCTGATAGATTACAGGTACTATCACTAACGCGCTATATCTTCGTACCACGTTTTAGCCTTTCCAACGTTACGGCAGCGTTATGAGGGGTCCTTTAAAACAAAACCAAAATCAATTCAGTGAATGCCAAGTAAAACCATTTCTCTGTTCGTACGTATCTCACAGGCCTATATTTTATTTTTAGCGTCAAACATCGCTTTTTGCCAGCAAAGAAATGCTCAAGGTATTCTGCACATCTTCTTTCTCGGCAGTTGGGCTTCTTCCGCCGGCGACAGCGAGAAGCACTTGAGAAGCTGCTGCAGGAAGGAGAACGACAATGAGTGGAACGAGTTCACTGTCACGAAAGCCGACGTGGAGGCCGAGAAGGAGTTCTTCCGCAAGAGCATGATGATGGGTGCTGTCGACCTGAAAATGCTTCAAGAACAGCTGGAAGGCAGTAGCGAAGATGTCAAGGACCTCGGTTGAATGACCGCTCGAAAATTTGGAACGTCCAGGCCTTCAATGCTTTCAACAATGCGACGTTTACTTTGGCGACAAATGAAGTCGAAAGTGGGAAATCTGAACTTTCCGTCGTTCGTCGGCGAAGATGGTGGGACACCTTGTTTTTCTCTTTTGAGAGTGCTATCTGTGAGTCACACGGGAACTGCACTTTACCTCAGTGGTGTGCTACACGTATGATACGTGCGAGCAACGTTGGCAACGTTGTGTAGTTGCAACTTTTGTTGTTGTTATTGTTCTGGGATCTTGCTTTATGATAGCAAGAACATGCCATCAAGTATTTAGCCCATAGGTCACAGAGTGCTCGAAATCTTAAGAATTTTTTATCAAGCACCAGATTGACCTTATAGATGCTAGTTCAGCAGTACGTATGAGTCACAGGCACATGGCAGTGTGTGAGATTACGTATAAATGGTGTGTTACGTGGCCCAATATTGCACATAGTGATTATTGCTACCATGCCACGTGTCGCCATTATGCGAAAATGTGTTCATAGCATGTGTGCCGCCAGAAGTTGAATCTTTGTAGAGAGCCATACACCAGTGGCTTGAACCCACTATGCAACGTGTTTGCAAACGTTAGAATAACCTCACGCGCTCTCTGGCTGAACTGTTTGCCGGTGGCGATCATGTGGCTTCCACTTAAATGTTGAAATAGTGGGACCACTGTGCAAAATGAGACTTTGTGGAGCGCGAGCATGTATACACACTTTGTATGGTTCAGTCTTGTTATACTAGTGCAATGACAAATTATTAAAATTTGTGTAGGGTTATTCACATGATTTAGCTATATTACACCGAGCTTACTATCACATATATAGAAGGCGGAGTGCATAGTTACACTGTCAAAACCTCTTTATGTATGTCAGCAGTGATTGCACCTGTCCACAAGTGCTTTAGTAAGAAACACACCAAGACTGTGGCTAAAATGCCTTCTCTTCTTTTGCCTGCAACTGACATGTTTGTTCACATACGCAGTAGCTAAGACAAATGGCAACATGCTAAGCACGCTAAAAAAGGCCAAAATATTTTTCAAGACAATTTCTATTTTTTTATTTCTTGTGTCCCATGTGGAAAATTCTCCAGATTCATGAATTTTATTTCAAGCCATTCTCTTTAATGTTTTCTACTGAAAGTAATATTTCTCATCTATATCCGAAAATTCGTACCACTTGTGTGTGCGTATGTTTTTAAACTTTACGTAGCAGATGTTGTGTCTGGTAGCTGAGCAATGAGAAAATTGGGTTGCTTTTGGAAACCAGCATGCCATGCCTATTTTGACCAGTGTGTGGTGAATTATGAAGTAGAATAAATTAAATTATGACGTTTCATTAATATCAAAACAATAAGCCATCAACACAGCCCTCACATACATTACTTGCGAATTTGAGTATATGTCTTAGCTAGGAAAAGGTACTGTTTTCGAGTAGAAATTCCAAATATGCCCTTGGGGTTTCTTCTTCTTCTCATTAGCTTGGTGTTCCAGAACTAATGAGTTCATGAATGCACTTGTCGACATAATACATGATGGATGGTTATTGATGATGCTGCATATTACAGTCAATATTACAGCAATGGTCTCATTTTACCTAGAATTTATTTAATTATAGTAATATTTATTCATATGGTATATATCTTGTACATGACCATGCTCATGTACACTGCATGCACTGGTCACAGCAGTTGAACTGGACTTGTTCAGTCTAAATGCAGAGCCTAGTTGGATGTGACCTGCTGTAACCAATCCTGCCTGCATCATCAGTAGTTTAATCGACAAGTGGGAAAACCCAAGATACATTGCCCTCGAGTGTCTGCCATTGATTCACACAACACTGATAAAAATAATTGGTTCAAAATTTAAAAAAAGTCACGCATATCCACGAAGTGAAGTGCTGCTGATGGGGCGAAGCAGTGTGCATCGGATCGGGAATCGTGGCCTTCTATTTTGTTCTGGTTAACAGCCTTTTATTTTGTTCTTGTTAACCTTTTGTTCAGTCATATGCTTTGATTGATGGGTGGTTAAATGTCGGTGTTTTTACGGTGTTGTCGCCTTTTATTTGGTTTGTTCTGGTTAACGGCCTTTTGATAACCTTTTTGTTGTTCACAGATGTTTTGGTTTGTTCACATGCACCTGCGCTACATCTGCTGTAGACGCCGGAAGACGGTTTATGGACGGAGGGACATTGTGGGGTCATAGGGTGCTTCGCCCCTAAAAAAAACGTATAATTTATAGCAATACATTTCAAGTCTCATATAGCTCATACCAAACTTCAGCATAGCAGATTCACATGAATAAATATGTGCTTAGTGCCAATTTAGTCACAAGTGCACGACATCGCCATGTATCACCGTTTGTGGCTAGACAGTGAAAACAGTAGAGCTATTTACAGTGTTAAGGAATCACAGTTTGTAGTTATTTCTTTCCTTTCAACAGTATCTATTTAACACCAAGAGATGCTTCGAAATCCATGCATACTTCAAAGCTACACACTTTGTTAACAACCTTTGGAAGCATTCCACAACGCTTTGTTTTCCATCAAGACTGCAAATTTGAATCCAGTGGTAGTCATAATGTATTCTTATGTTTTCACATTTTCTTCCAACTAAAACAGTGACATGCTGACCAGGATCGCACTGTACCTGTGATGAGTGTGCGTACTTTTATTCAAGAGCAATGTATTTTTTTTCTTTATTGCTGACTTCACACGTGGTTCGAATATCAGAATTTTTTTCAACTATGTCAGCATGTTGTCTGTCCGGTTCTGTGATGTCTTGTGAGCTTATTTATGCTGTTCATGTATTGTCATTCATATCTAGAAATCAATCGTTTAGACCACCGATGTAGACATTGCATTGTATTTTGCATTTTTATTATAGATATTTATTACCTTGTTCTAGCGCTACCTTCACATGACCCACAACATGTATGTCAAGTCCATGTTATGCCCTGCTACTGTACGTGTGATGGAAGTCACAGAAGAGTGATGGGTACTTGAGGTGACCCTGGCTTATTCAAGCAGGGTCAAGCAGGTGACCCTGGCTTTTCATCTTCCAAAAGGACTTCTTTTTGGGCGAGTCGGTGCTTAACTTGCTTAGGTACAGATGACTGAGGCGCAAAAAAAATCTCGTGAAAAAGGGAGGAGCAGAAGAGAACGGCGCTGCTCTTTCTTCTCTTCTGCTCCTCCCTTTTTCACAAGATGTTTTTGCGCCTCAGTCATCTGTACCTAAGCAGTTTTCATCTGCCTCTGGTTCATACACTCATGATGCTATGTTTAGAACAAATGTTCAATGGGAATGGAACATTCAAAACTTCTGCAAGTATAGCTCGAAAGGGTGGATCAACTGATGTGGACATGTAAATAAAGCTACAAATTGCTTCATTAAGCCTCCTACGTTTTGCAACACTCTTTTCATCAGGGAAAAACACTGACTGATGAGGCACATGGCAACACAAACGCCTATTTAGCCTAAATGACTTTCATCTAAAAGGGGTGAGCCACTCCTAACATCATTAGTTTCAGCCTGAAACCTTCATATATATATATATATATATATATATATATATATATATATATATATATATATATATATATATATATATGTGTGTGTGTGCGTGTGCGTGTAGGGGAGTCATTGATATATTACCTTTGCGAGTGCGCAGTAAACTAATAAATTGACAACCACCCGTTTGTAGCACGAAGCCACAAGGAAATTGCGGCTTCGTGCTACAAACGGGTGGTTGTCAATTTTCCCTTTCAGAACCCTTCCGCCACCTTGCGGGATACCGCAGAACTCATTTGCAGTAAACAAATAATTTAAGAACAGCTAAATTTTACACATTCCTTCTACTGCGACCTCTGATGCTGGTGAAATTACTCTAAAATGCGCAAATAATTCACAAGCACTTCTTTTTAATGAAATTACGTAAACGAGGTATCAGTTTTACTTAATCTGCATATTCATTACGTCATTTGTTTGTTTCCACTTGCGTCTCTAGCTGCACGCCTTATATATAATTTTTCTGGCAGCATTCTTTGTCAACAATGTCAAGTTTCTTTCGTTTTAATTCAATTAATCTGCGTTAGAAGCTCAATAGATGCAGTTTGCAGAATTGTGATAAATATGTTTGTTTTATAATTGTACCGCAGGGCAGTGATTTGTCCTAATAGTTCATACACTCCCCTTCCCATTTCCCAATATTTTCCATAAAACAGCGAGAGAGAGGGATAGATCTCTTTGTATATTGTGCTTCAACGAAAACTTGAAATTGTGCAGCTGTAGTACAAACTACATAGGCAACTAGTATCTTGTAGGAACGCCTGTATGATACATTTGGTTCTTTTAATCCCCTTAAAATTCGAGAACGTTTGGCAATATTTGCAGGATATTTGAGAAGCGAAATAAGCTTATCTGCCCCGTACTGTCGGCACTGTCACTTTCTTGCTTTATATATTTTTCTGAGTGCAACATATTTTGTTTATGTCGGTTGCCTAATACGAGCTCTTCCCGTTTCGCGCAAATTTGATAATGAAAATCTGAATTATCCCTTCGCTAACGCCTTCTAACCAGCACATAGAAGAAGATTTCCTCGGATGCTCAAAACTGAGTAGTGTTAACAGAATAAAGGCATTTTGGATTGTCTGTGTAACTTCGGCCGTGGCAAATAAGCTTCATGGAATGCAGTGCAAGAAAAAATTCCTTAAAGCACCCGCACAAGTGCAGCTAGCGAATCCTACAATTAAGTCTCTGGTGTGCATTCTTTCAGCGCCATCACTTGAAGTTTGTCAAGAAATTTAGGTAAGGAATTCTGTGAGGGTTGCTCTGAGGCTTAGCGTTTTCAATGAAAGTTACGGAGCTAAATGGAACGAAAAATTTCGACGAAGTTTAAATTTGACAGCAGCTTTTTATTCACAATAACTTGCAGGAGCGCTTCCTTATACAGATTTCAGAAAAATAACACAGGAGCTATAATATAGGCTTTATCACTTGCAATAAATCGCGTAGCTGTTTCTTTTCACTTTTTTCCTTTCTTTTTTGCGCCCACGGAATTTTGTCGATGCCGCAACGTCCTACGTCCAAAGGGGGGGGAGGGGGGGGGGTGGACCTCCTTGATCTGAAGTAGGAACCGGGCAGGCAAATGGTCCCTCTGCTCTCTGTATGCCATGGACGAAAAAAAATTTAGGGGTGGGGGGATGTGGGGGGGGGGGGGGGGGGCACGGGCCTGGTGTGCCACTCCCTGGCTATTGGATCAAAAGGAACTGCGCTTGGCACAACCATTAGTTCTGCTCGAGACTAAATGTAAAGAGATTAATTGATAGTCTAATATCCCTTAGGACGCGACAGTTAGCCGCAAGAAAGGGATGTTCGGGTGCAAGCGTTCATCCATTGAGAGGAACATCTGAAGGAGAAAAAAAAACTGGACACTTTGTAACTTCTAAAGTGTGTTCGGCTGACTATGCCATGTCTTTTTTGTTTGTTTCTTTTTCGTTTTTTTTTTGTTTGTTTTTTCTTGTTCTCTTTGATTTTTTGGTGTTGTTGTTTTTTTACACCCTCTCAGCAATCACGTGATTGATGAGATAGTGTAAGGGGGAAGAGGGCACATCTGGCACCGTTCCAGGGCACTTACGGACGGCGGACAGACGCCGCGAGTATGAGACGTTAAAGGCTATCGCCATAAAAGAAATTGTACCGGTGGCGGGAATCAAACCACTGTTTCGCCGGTTAGGAGCCGAGCCAGCTAGGCACTGTTCTGCAGCTATAGAGTTTGTGGAAGCGGAACGGAGCGTGACTTTTACGCGTATCGCACGACTCTCCCTTATGCACGTTTAGAAAAGCGTCAAGTATTCTCAGCTAACGACTGATCGAAAGAAACAAAACATTTCCTCAAGCAACAGCCTTGGCCTCCGCACAGACAGCGAAAGCACTCTTCAGCATGAACAACCGATCGACATTATTTACTTCTACTCTTTCTTACGTAGTCCGGGCGGAATTCAACCGATTGCAAAAGGGCCCAGTTCATTAAGCCGCGAAGATTATAATCAAAGTTGCTCATTTACAGAGCAAAGCATGAAAGTAGCAAATGAAAATAATGTTCGGCCCTCCCTTCGTCTTCTTGCTACCGAAGGGCTTAACATTTACCCCTTAAAACCTGTACAAGGCTGCCTGGTCCCGCAGTTAAACATTCCGCAGTGCCAACGTCTACGAAGGTGACTAAACATCGTTGTTGCTTCCGAAAGGACGAATAGTGCCTCAGAGGGGCAGATTCCATTCATTCGTAGTATTTAGCTGCATACATATTGACAGAGTATGCACTCAGCGCGGTATCTCAGAAAAATTCGTCCATTAGAAAAAGAAAGAGAAACAACGTTAACCAGGGGATAGCAGTAACATTTCGCTGCATCAATAAAGCCTTCGTCGCGAATTTGAGGAACGGCATTCGAGACACAAGCCATTAGTTACACCCCTGAGCACCATACGAAGCACGTGCTTTTTGCACTCGCGACATTTTTATGCTTTTTGAGTGAAAGGCGCAAGTCCAAATTAACAATTTTAACGCGTATGCTGTTCTTGAGGAGCTTAGAAAAAAATCATTTTCTGTAATTCCACATAATTTCGTTATAAGAACACGGCATGACGGCCGCCGTGCTGAATATTTGCTGCCGCGACATCTAACACTACCGCCCGCAGAAGTCCTGACTTTACGTATACTGGATCGTACGGTAAAACTATTTGCGCTATATGAGAGCAACGCAAATATTAATTGTACATGGCCGCGACCTTCACGCAGCAGCTTGAAATTTCGGAAGGTGACGCAATCGTATCTTGCAGTACTGCTGCTGAAACCGCCACTGAGTCACCGGATAGCGGCGAGCGACTTACGCTTCCCCAAGGAAGCGCATTTTATTATCGCGCCCTTTGTATCTTTTATTTGCGAAGCAATCGGCAGCCGAGGGAAGTAGCAGCAGCGGCGGGTTGCCACCGCACGCCGCCGAGGCTGGTCTGCCGTTGAGAGTGGCGCGTCGTGTCTATAGCAACCGCGGTCTCATCACCGGAGCTGTCACCTCTGGCCCACTAGAGGCAGCGATCCAAGCGACTCCGATCATGGCGGGATATTCTGCGCCACCCTCTCGGTTCCCGTTGTTCCTGGTTTTCCTCGGGATGATCGGGACGTCCGCGTTCAACCTGGACACTCAGTTTCCTGTGGTGCTACCCGGACCAGGACCTGCGGGAAGTCACTTTGGATACTCCGTGGCTTTGCATGGGGGGTGGCCAGTTTGGAATGCAGTGAGTACACGTGCCACTGCAATGTACTATACTTCATTAGGCATTCACAGTTGTATAAGCATGTGTGCCATTGCACGTGCACATTGCAGTTCACTTAGCTGAGGAATAGTTGACATGGTAACGTCAGTAATGCCGTCAATAGTCTGAATGGCGTGTGCATGTTTAGCTGGGAAATATGCTCGAAATTATTCCGGAACACTTTAGTTACTGAAACCTTTCTGTATACTTCCCATTTCTTTGAGTTTTGTTGATGTAACCTTTTTTGTAAGGTTGACCTTTTTACTTGCCGAATTAAGTTTAGTTATTAGTAACAGCGGTTTGTTTCTTGATGTGTTAGCCTTCTGCACTTGTCAAGAAAACCGGCATTAAACTAACACCGAGCAGGTCGCCATTTTGCATATCATATGTGATAAGAATCACCTCCGTAGTACGCAACTTCTGCATGCATATACATTTACTCCCCAATTAACTCGAAACCAACTGCACTTCTAAGCTGCAAGAGTCGGGAAAGTATTCACTGTAGCTTCTGGCTTAAACGTCCATGACTCTACAATGGTTGCATTGTTTCGGAGTTAATGTTTTATGGAGCACAGGAAACGCCTATTTGGGCTGAGCACTAAGAGGTATATATATATATATGAAAAAAAATCCACGCATCTCCATGAAGCGAATGATGACGAGTGGGCGATGCTCTGGGTATCGTATCGGTGAGTAACCGTTCGTTACCCGCGCGTTGCCCCATATAATGTAAATTGAGTGGACATAAAGTGTATATAGAAATGTAAATTTATTTCCCCTTCCAGTCGTCTTAGGCAATTGAAGGGGGATTTAGAAAATTGCTGGAGTGGAGGATATTGCCTAGAAAGTGAATCCAAGAACCCGCCGTCTCACCGGTGGCAAGATACCATTTTAATATGGGTAATTTGTTGCGACATATAGTGCTCGACGTGTGCCTTTGTGTTACAGGTTTCCTTGAGAAGCCTCAACATCTAGGCACATTTTAGTAGAGATCAACTCATGAATACTCTTCTCCACAGGTTATTTTCGCCAAGAACAGCGATCTCTTACCTTATAGTTAGGCTATGTCTACGTTGAATTCAATTGTGAAACCTTTTCTTTTTTTTTGTGTGTGTGTGTGTGTGTGTGTGTGTGTGTGTGTGTGTGTGTGTGTGTGTGTGTGTGTGTGTGTGTGTGTGTGTGTGTGTGTGTGTGTGTGTGTGTGTGTGTGTGTGTGTGTGTGTGTGTGTGTGTGTGTGTGTGTGTGTGTGTGTGTGTGTGTGTGTGTGTGTGTGTGTGTGTGTGTGTGTGTGTGTGTGTGTGTGTGTGTGTGTGTGTGTGTGTGTGTGTGTGTGTGTGTGTGTGTGTGTGTGTGTGTGTGTGTGTGTGTGTGTGTGTGTGTGTGTCACATATGATTCGACTATAGGAACTGTTCTATACCGTGACCACAACGGAAGACAAGGCTAGCTCCTAAGGAGCTTCGCCCCTAAAACTTCACTTTAGAATTTATGGATGCATTGATAAGCGAACATACTGTTGTGCAGCTGCACGCCTGGAACTCACAACTGTTCCTTTTGTACCAAACCATTCGCGGTGTCTGTAGCGAGCTGCGATCAGAAACAACTGTGCTGAAAGTTTAATCTGTTGGTGCCAAACCGTTTCACGACATGCGCCAGTTATGTCATTGTACTATCTGTTCTTCAAAGAAGCGTATTATTCATTGGTTCCTCCTCACTGGCACTGCATGCCTTTCGTTCTTTTCTCCGCACCCCCCCACCCTCCCTCCAACCAGACTAGCACTCATAATCATTGCTTATATCCGACTTCATCTCTTGTGTACCCAAATGGAAATTTGATAGAGATCTTATGAGTTGAGCGCTAGTTTATTCTGGACGGCAGTTTAAAGGGCCAGTGGCACGAAATGACATCGTAGACAACAATGTAGATTCGCAGAGGATGTTCTTGTCAGCGACCGAGACCACTTCCTTACATCGTTCTTGTCGGAAGCTCGGAGTTGACGCTATGTTTCACTTCCCTTTATTTCTTTCAGGATGTTCCTCTAGAGGATTGTACAATACTTGGGTTGAAAAATTACGATCGCGCATTAAACAGAATCTAGAATATCATTTGGTACTTTGTGCAGAACGTATCAAGGCCCCCCGGCGGTAGTATTCACGGAACATTCGGCACTCATTTATTACGACCGCTGTGACAACGATATGACCATTTTGGCATTCTCGGAATCTTTCTAAGCTCCGGCGAAACCCATTTATGAACGAGCTAACAGTCCGCATATACACTACAGGACAACCTGCGGGAAAACGGAGCTACCGCTTGACTGAAGTGAGGGAGGGGGGGTATGGGAAAGGGCGGAGGAGGTAGTATAGGAGGCGAAGGGGTTGTCCGTCGTGTTGTGCTAACGGGCGTTGACTGAGAGTTCAGTTACATCTTCTAAACACATCAGGAGGCGCGTTTGACCTAATGACAGCTTGAGATACATCCCTTCAGTGTGAGCAGCGGCAGGCCGCCCTGTCAGTATGCGTTTACTCCGCGCTTGCTTGATAAGGATGTGTGAAAGAAATGCGGCGCGCGCAGAGGAAAAGGGGGGGTGCGGTGTGGGTTGGTGTCGTCTTTGGTTGATACCAGCGCCCTGAGTTCATCGCGGGTCCACCCTGAATGCAGAAGCGAGGTCCCACGCACGAAACGTTCGCGCGCCCGAGTCGGTTAGTCGTCGTCCTGCTGTCTGACGCCTCCGCCCTGTGTGTGTATCACACGCAGCGAGCACGGAAAGGAAGCGACCCACCCTCAGCCGCGATTTCAAACGCCGTGCGAGCTGTAGGGACACACTACATCGACAGGGAAGTGTGTTATGAGAGCTGTGCTTGCTCCTGGTCCCCCTCTCTTTTTTAAGAGAGGGGGGCCAGGATTTCGGAGCGGAAGGCCGTTTTCCACCCTTCATGAGTTCCCTGCGGATGTAACTGCGGCATCGTGCGGTTGCTGCTGTGGGTCGCCGGTTCTGGTCGTGGACGAAATGTCTCCGAGTACCACCTTAATGGAAGGTAGTTGATTAGTAGCTTACTTGTACATCGCATGCCCACGATTCCGTGGGGCTTAACGTTGTTCACTGAGCACTATTTAACAAGACAGATGCTGAGAGGAACGTGGAGCCTTGAAGTAATGAAAAATCATCGAACAATGAAGGCCACTGAAACCATCGCTTCGTCGAGTGGACTTGTCTTCGTCAGGGCGGCACCTTACAGAGACACACGCTTAGTTCAACGTTGGCTGCAGCGACTTTCCCTGTTCAACGATTTTTCATCGCTACAGTGTAACTGGTGCTACAAGAGAGAACATCGATAGCACCCATTCAGAATAGTTAACTCCTTTTCTCTCTCTTAGCTGTTGTCGTATTGTTAAACATATCCTCGAATGACAGCACGAAGGCAATATGCGGGCATAATCGGTTCCTTCGGTCATTCGGCTTATTCTATTGCCTGCAAATCCCCCCAGGTCGGGATGAAGTAAGAATTCTGTTTCAAGCCTTTTTCGCAGATGATCACTGGTCCTCAATCCCTGTTAACAACGCCAGATGTCAACGATGTATGCTTAATAGCGTACTGAATCGGTCTGGTCGTTGCATCTTGGAAAATCGATTGAGAACGCAAATGACGCAACTAAGAGGCTGAGACAGACGAAGCGCGGTTTGTCTCGCCTTGTACATTTGCGCTGTTATTAGCCTACATTTTTAAAAGATCTATGATTGGAGTAGCATTTAATTGGGGCGCTACACGACACTGGCCCTCTCATCGTACCAACTGTATGTCTGCAGCCATCCACTCATTTTCCATTTTCTTTACACTCAGTATGTTAAGCATTACACAACCACCGCTACTGGAATTGATCATTATCATTATATCTTGCTCATTCGGCAGCCCGAAGATATATAATCGCATCTTCGTGCAATTAATGCGACCGTGAAAGTCTCCCAAGAGCATTTTAAGGCTATAGCCTTAATTTATTGGAGGAAAATGAGCCAACACCCATGTCCTACTTCTGCGTCATTCTTCGTATAAAGGCCGTTACGG
>JALIZH010021041.1:22500-61398 GCA_030522465.1 Rhipicephalus appendiculatus
AGAGAGAGAGAAAGGTAAACGAAAAGCAGAGAGGCCAACCAGGTTGCGCCTGATTTGCTGCCACTGCAGCAGGGACGAGCGGGCATAAAACGAAGAATTAAAGGAAATAGAGAGTCGGGTAATGCGCGCGCACGTATGAACCTCTGTAATACTTCGGTCTTGAGGGTAAAATAAAATGAAATTAAATGAACAGTGTTCATCGGGTGGTGGTGGTCTCCTTATTAGGTACACCCAAGAAGAAGGGACCAATACGAAGACTGGCAATCTAGGACGTTAACAGATATCCGTTGTCTTAAAAAAAAGTGCGCAGCTTGAACTAGTGGCGCAAGGCTGGAACCGTCAGCGGAGCTGGGATTCGACCTAGCTATGTTTTGCTAGTAATGCCAAGCTTTTGCTATAGCGATGCTAAGTTTGTGCTATAGTATTACAATGGCTAGACTTGTCTGGACATGTCACGTGATTACCTGTTACGTGATGATGTGATTTTAGTCACGTGGCTAGCTGTTACCTGGTTTCTGACGCGAACATGTCACGTGCCTATAGCTATTACATGATGTTGCGTGATTTTGGTCACGTGACTAAATGCTAAGAAAGGGAAAATAGACAACCACCCGTTTGTAGTACGAAGCCACTGAGCACGAAGCACGAAGTCGAAGTACGAAGCACGAAGTCGCGAAGACGTGACTAGATGTCGCGTTGGGATGTCACGTGATTTCTGGTCACGCGGGTAGTTACGAGGTGTTACATGGTTGTAGTCACGTCCCTGGTTGCGTGATGTTAGTCGCGTTACTATAGTCGGATACAACTTAAGTCCGCAGAGACCCCGCCCAAACAGCCGAAGCGCGGTGGCCGATCGCCTCCGCGACTAAAGAAATAGTCCCATTCATGCACTCGGCCAATGTTCTCCGAAGGCCGGTGACGTCCGAAGGACATCACCGGCCGTTCGGCTAATGACGTCAGTCTGGAGTGCGCGCCCATTGGTGCAGGCATTGTGTGCATCCGCCTTTGAGGAGGAAATGCCGCGGACTTCTAAAGTTGCATACGACTATAGTTGTTACGTCATGCTACGTGATATTTTTAGTGACGCAACTAATTATTAACCGATTTTACGTGATTTTTAGTCACGTGACTAGTTATTACGTCATGTTACGCGACTTTTAGTCGCGTGACTATACCCTGTTTCACCACTACCGTTCAGCACTGCCAAAGCTACGGGGTGTAAACAAGCCACACGCTTGCGCAGGAAAACATAGATCCAGATATAATTGCCTTGCAGTTGGCAAGGTTGAGGAGGAGGAGGAGGAAGAGGAGAAAAGGAAGGACAGGGAGGTTAGCCAGTTCTCAGACTGGCTGGCTACCCTGTGCTGGGGAAGGGGGTAAGGGGAATAAAAGATGACAGAAAAGAGATGTTCTAAAAAGGAGAAGAAAAAAAAAGAAAAAAAAAGAAAACACTAATACGATAAACGACACTGCTTAGAGTCTGTCTCTGAGACCAGTTGCACGCAAGAAGCGCAACAAAGCTCTCAATGCCTTGCGTGCCGAGGACGGTCTCGGCCAGTGTCCTAAGACCCGTTCCTCCGACAATGGGCGATTGTCCAGTCCATCTAGCACCTTTTTAAGTTCTTTCCTTGGCGCCCTGAAGCGAGGACAGTCACAAGATGGGCGACGGTCTCCTCGCAGCCACAGTTGTCACATGTCGGGCTGCTGGCCATTCCGATTCGAAACGAATAAGCATTCGTAAAGGCCACTCTGAGCCACAGGCGGCACAAGAGCGTCTCCTCGGCTCTGGTGATTCCTGGCGGAAGATTCCTGACGGCAAGGTTGAGACATTTGCCCTTCTTTAGCATCTGCACATCAATAAGTAATTTGTTTATTCTTCATCGCATTCACGTCGTATTTCTTTAATTGTTGTATCAGTAACCGTCGGTAACTTTGGTTAAAAATCAAGATGGCAGCGCCCATGCAGACGCGACCACCCGCTTCGATCCGAACTTGCCCTTGACGCTCGCTCAAAAAGCTCACAGCAACAAATGAATGGTGTAATGAGCTATCGCTTTGCGCCATCTCATGATCAGGACAAAGCATGAAGTACGCTGTGTCGTTATTGGCGAGATAAGCTATTGCTTTAACCACGCCTGCTAAGCCTAACGCGCCGAAAATTTGATCACGGTTCATGTATATAGCGCAATGTAGTCACGAATACATTGCTACCGAAGCTCCAAGACATAAATCTAAAGCAAATACGAGTGTCTGTCTGGAACTTACGGGTCACAGAGTGCACGATGACGACGTGATAAACTCGAGGCGGAGAGCAGCAGCCTCGATGCGTGCAGCCATGTTCTATTTTTTTCGGCGCTGCCGTCTGCTCGCTGAACGTGTGCGCGCAGACGGCAGGGGCATGCTAGCAGACGACGCGGTGCGGATGAATACATGTGGAGCGGCTAATCAACCTTCCTATTGGCTAATGGGCTCTGTAGCCTCCACAGTGCTGAAGGGAACTTCTGAAACAGAGTATAGTTGTTACTTGATGTTACGTGATGCTTAGTGACGTGACGTGACATACTCGCCCATCATAGGTTATTGTATTCCACGCCGGCCAATACAGCGCACGTGTTGTGGAAGCGAAGCAGAAGTTGAGGAGGACGAAGGGAGCGCGTACCGGGTCATGATGACGATAATTCCTGTTTGGCACTGCCCGGTGCAACGAAAAGCTTAAAGAGCTCCGCTCTTACAAGTGCACCAGTGCTCTTATCGCTTACGGCGCTGACGATGGCCAAGGCCATGTTCCAAGGTAGAAAACAAGGCTAGGATAATGCTGGATGCCGTACGTAGCATGCTGTGTACACGTCCGATCTCAAATCTCACTTAATAAAGGACCCCTAAACACGACCGAGTTCTAAGGCGAAATAATAGTTTCTTTCTCGCCTTCACTGCCCTTCCTACAAGCGCTATCTCCTCCTTGCTACTTATTTCTTCATAAAACTCGTGGAATGTCAGCACTAAGCGTTGAGCCAATCAGGATTTCGCGAATTTTCGACTACACGCTGCTATCTCCGCTTGCGCAGTCGCAAACGCAGAAAACGAAGTCAAATCAGTTTATCGCGCACGATAGTCATGCAAGACAAGGCAGAACGGGCATTCGACCGCATGGCAACGCATTGTAGGAGACAATTCACAACAGATATCTCACGTATATCGAGCAATCGAGAGCTTATTTCGTCTTGACGCCACGTGAGCAAACTGCTGGCGTCACTAATTGTGCCGCAAAGACGGGAAAAGCCGGGAGAGAATAACAAGCTCGTTCTTCGTATTTTCAGAGGTTGTTTAGGTACTCTTTAAGGTCTCGTTCACGAAGCAACAAGCTTGATGCATTTATTTAGGCATTACTAAATGAATGAAACAGCAGACTGTGTAGGGCGATACTCGAGTTCTTCATGATAATCGAACAGCAACGCGAACGCTCTGTACAGGCCACCTGAATTCGTGGTCAAATAATCAAGCTATAAATCGTTTCAGGTAACGAATTCCACGATGATCATATTGAAACTATGCGCTACCACGACCTGAAGGACAACATGACCCTGGGCATGTCCCTCGACGTTTCGCCTGACGGGAGCGTTGTGGTAAGTGTCTTGGAAGCACGTCTTCAACGTTTCATGATTTAAACGCATATGTGAACATAAAAGAAGTCTATGTTTGGTAGACCTCATCTGACGCGACTCCCTCCCTCCTCGCATTTTTACAGAAGCCTTGACAACGTCACCCAATTATTCGCGGCTTTCAGCGAAAAATAGAAGTAGGGTTTGTATTGTGCCTTACATATATGACAAATGAACTGTAAAAGAATATTTCAGTGAGAAATACAGAAGTCGTCTGCTATAAACCACGCCCACCGCCGGCGACCGCGATGTTGCCATGGCGTGTGTGACATCGTGTTCTGCATGGAGCGGATCGGTCGTCTTCTGCCAATGTTTCAGCCGCTGAAAATCGTTCAATTTCCATACCACGCTTACAAAGCTGAAACAGCTCGATCGCACGCGCAGCTATTACTCACCACGAAACAAAATCGTTCGCCGGAATTCAGAAGCTCACCCAGGAGGCAACTTGTTACGTCACGGCGCGCGCGCTCACCATTGCTGCCCGAGCAGTACACGCGTGTTTATAAAAATACTCGTTTATAAATTACGTGCTCGACCGTGTGCCGAAATCTTGCCAGCTTGTTTGCGAACGTACAAGGATTAACGCACATAATACAGATTATGACCGAAGATTGGTTGTCATGACTCCTTTAATTACGGCTTTAAGGTGCACGGGTCAGTCACGGTCAACTTAGCAGAAAGCTTTTGGTACGGTGATCTAGGGGGTGAGTGTGTTGCATGCGCGCCGCAACACCCCGATGTTTCTAACAAAGTCAAGGCTGATGAATCACCGTGTTCACCTGAGAAATATTTTCTTGTTTCGTATTTGCGTCTGTTTTCAAATAACTTCGACGAAATCGAGAAGATTGTAGGGGTTACCAGAAGTCGGGGGAGACCTTGACCAGTCGGGGTTCTTGCTGTTATTTGAGCAAAGGCCTCTGCGGTAGATGAACTGGTCAAGCTTAATTATGGCGACGAATGATTGTATCTCCAGTAGGATTTCTTTTGTTTCTGCACATTTTGTCAGAGTTCTGTACTCCGTTCTGATTATATGCTCACATCTTATTTGTGTTGTAAAACGAAACACACATTCTCATAATACCTGCAAAGTCTTAATTCTTGAGTGTTAGGCTGCTGACTCGAAAACGCGATCGTTATGGGCGAAAATACTGTATATTGCAAATCAGTGACTTCATTGGCGCAGTGCGTTCAAGAGTCAACGAAATTTATGAACCAACATCCAACCGGATACGTTCAAAGGTATTCAGCAGTTACGGTTCAAAACGTCAATATCCAAGGCCAAAACGCACTTTTCAGGCGACACATCAAGTAACGGAAGTGCGTCAACCGTGTTGTGCAACGCAAAGTAAACCTGGATGGCCGCATCCTTCAGATCCTTCCAATGTGCTCGAACAGCCCTGCGTTATCTGAGACTTAACGACGAGATATCATGCGGAGACTGAAAAGTCCACGAACTCGCACGTTTGTATTCACGAATACATTGTCGTGAATCGCCTCGGGAATATCCCGCACCGAAGACAGGCTTCCGCTGTCATCATCTGAAGCCGGGCACACTTGCAACGAATGAGCATAATTTTCGAAGTAGTTCGTTGTGGAGAGGAAAATTCCAAGCTTTCTGAAACATTGAACTCTTGGGAATGTTTGTACGTGTGTTTGTACATGTTTCACTTGTGTGTCACGTGTCCATGACACATGCACTTATATATCTCAGCTTCAAGTTTTTGAAACATGCACGGATAAATTTATGGCGCAACTGTACTTTTGTCGCGTTTGCTTATAGCACTAATAATAACAATAATAACAGTTATCTTTTATTGCATTGATGGAGGAAGCTGCGGGTAAAATATGCTCTTCATCATAAGTTCTACATTTTGTGCGTAGTGCGTAGAAATTGCTATAGACAACATTTGCTGTGTGCGCATTTCTTTGTGTTTTTTCCTTCTAAACTGAATGTTAAAAAATTGCGTGTAGCATCGAACAACATTAAACTTTCGATCCAAAGCGTTGCCAGCGATATTGCCTAAAGAAGCGTAACGAAAGACCGTAGACTCGCCATTAATCATGATTGCGACGCAAGAACAGAATGCGAATTGGTCTTTTATTTATTTATTCATTTTATTTTTGCCCGCGTCTTCGCACGGAGAATGCCTGACGAATTTGAAGGACACTTTAAATCAAATGTGTTTCAATTGCTTCGGGAGTTTCGTACATGATGTTGGTTGGTACAATAATATATGATGAACGACTATACGCAAGGCTAGAACATTGTTTTTTCGTCTTCCTTTCAGGCCTGCGCACCTCTGTGGAAAAACCAGCAATGGTACAGAGTCCGCCTACCTAATGGCGCTTGTTACGTGCTCGATCAGGACCTCAGTCAACCAAAAAAACTAGTCCCTCTAGTCAATAGAAGTGAGTATTCGTTTTTGTTTCTTCATGCTAGCTGCATGTTGTAACTGGTGGCATGCTCCTCGTCACTCGGATGTGATTAATTTTTTTATAACCTTATAACAGTTTCTTAGTTACCCTTACGTGTACATCATCATCGACTGTGCATCATGATTACGTTTGCTTCCCCTGCAGGCTGACAAAACTTTTTTTAAGATATCCTCTTTTCATTCGGCCGCTCTTCTCTTCAAACACGTCCCGGCTCTCTGGGGTGTTGTTCTGGAGACTGTCAACTTCCACCATATTGTCAACTGGCGGTATTTTAAGCCAATCAGCGAGGTCATTGCAGCCTTGTTGGCCAGAGGTGACCAATGGCGGAATTTGAAAATGTCCAGAATAGTACCCCAGGAATTCAAAAGCCTCTAAGGCCTGTAAAGCCTCTACTAAGGCCTGTAAAGATAAGGCCTCTACTGAAGGCCTCTACAAGGCCTCTTCCCCAGGCCTCAACTACTCTCTAGTGGAGATTTTTTATACATTGTGCGGAGCATTGTGCATGGCCGCTGTTTTATTGGGCTCGTACTAATTTGGCTGGAAGCAACGATGCAAGCACGTGGATGCAATGACGTAGTCGTAATGGAGATACCTCAAATAATACCACACCGCGTGGGCTGTGACGTTCTCCCAATGAGCACGTTTTCACAATGAGTCGTGTGTTTGCTAATATTGCAGACGCTACAGAAGCTGTATTGTTTTAGCGATTCCTCCAGCACAGAATTTTGCCCGCTCAGAAGCTCGTTCTTGTTCTAACTGCTCATCTGTAAGGGCTGTCAGCTTTTCCAACCTTTTGTTTATTTATTTTAGCATTTTGGCATGACCTGCACGCTCGAGCGCTCGTCTGCGCCATTGACATGAATGACATTACTGTATGACGAACATAAGTAAAAAGTCCTAATGTGCAAATTATGAATCGCATATCATGTATAGTATAATTAACATGACATGGTCTCGGAGTGCTTGCGGCCGTTTAATTAGATGAATATATACCCCAACTGGTATTACGAGACATTTCTGAATGACGAACATAAATGACAGGTGCCAACATAAAAATCATGACATGCATGGCATGCATGTCATGTACTGCATGCCTTATATGAGACCCTCATGGGGCGCTCGCGTCCGTTTCGCTAGCTTGCCATGTACCATAATTGGTATTGCGTGACGTGGCTGTATGCCGAACATAAATGACAGGTGGTAACATGAAAATCGTAACATGCATGGCATGTGGACATGACTTACATGCCTCGCTCACGGGAGTGCTCGAAGCTGTTTCGCTAGACTGACGTGTACTAAATTTGGTACGGCTTGACGTGGCTCTACGGCGAACATAAATGAGAGCTCGTAACACAAAAATCTTGAAACACACAGACACACGCACGCACGCACGCAGACACACGCACGCACGCGCGCACACACACACACGCAGACACACACGTGCGCGCGCGCACGTATACGCGCACGCACACACACCCCCCACAAAAAGCAGTGTGTGTGTAAAAGAACTTGCTTCTGCGCAAGTATATTGCGCATGTAGCGCCTGGCGTCTTGATTTTTGTTAGCGAGTGCCAACTGAATGTGCCCGAGCCCCTCTTTTCATGTTGCATGCTTGTACTTTTGTGTAAGCAAGTCACGCCGACGTATCCCTGGGTTCTGTTGCTAATATAATCTTAAGGCCACTTGCTTAGGCTTGGCACCCACTTGAGAAGGTAGCCGACTTGTGCGTAAGCAGGTCACGCCGACATATAAATACGGCACCCAGTTACTAATAAAGCCTGCCCTCCGTTGAATGCGCCTGCGACGAGCATTTGTCGCAGTCAGCGGTTAGTCACGTCCCTCCGTTCCTAGAATGCCAGCCGGCCATTCGCTGTATACCACATCGTAAAAAACAGCGCGAAAACAAGGACGAGACAGAAGAAACAGGACTAGCGCTGTAGCTGTATACACTGCACGGTTGCATGGCCGAGTGCCGACGTTAAAGGGGTACTGACACAAAAACTTTGGCCTCGCGTTTTTTTGCTGCAATGTGTTGCTGGGGGCCTGTTAGTCATAACACGGCACCTCGTTTGCTGCAGCGCGCGACAGATATTTAATTACAGGCTCCTCATTACCGACCAGTTTCAGTTTCGGTTTGAGAGAGCTCGAAAAACGACAAGCCGCCGGGTGCAACGCTATCACCACCTAGCGTGCGCAGCTCTCGATCACGTCAGCACACGGAACTGTGACGCACTTCCGCACGGTCCGCATCAAGAAGTCCTTTCGAATAGGAAACGGGACAGCAGTGCCGCCAAACACAAAACTTTCAACGCGTTGTCTCGCGTTTGTCCTTCTTTAAAGGCCAACTCCGGCGATTTTTGACCGTGTCAGGGTAATGGGGGCTTTTATATTCCTGGAGACACTCTTGTCACGCGCCCGATAGCTGAAATGCTATAGCAAATTCGGAAATAATTTTTAGACAAGCAAAAAAGGCGCAATACCGAAACCGAAACCCAACCGAGTGTACTGTCTGCGTATGACGTAGTAGTTTGTTACGAACCGGAAGTCGTGCAAGGCATGCTGGTCTCGCCGGCGCGGAATATCACACGCTCCTCCACAGAGAACAGAAAATCGCGCGCCAAACCAGCGAAGCGCTGGCCAAACACCGGCGCCTTGTGGCCAGCACAATATACGCTGTCGCGGCCAACGTTAGCGAACCCATCGGCTGCGTCACTTCCGTCGACCGGCAAACCAACACGTCACACACGCAAGGTTGCCAATAATTGTGGGAAGCCGGGTGGGCGTTTGCAGACAATCTTTAAAATTCATTTGCAAACAATCAGCGCATCTCTGAAGCTTGAAATTTGGCATAAATGACGGAAATGTTCAAAGGAACGTACCAAGCGAATTTCATTGAGATCCACGTTGTCGAAAAAATCGCCGGAGTTGGCTTTAACACATAAGGTGCCCATATCCCAGTAGTATGCGATTTCACAAGATGTATAGGTATAAGCTATCCGCTGTGGAAGCTTTCGCAAAACTCATTCCTCGGGCAGCGGACGACGAAAGGGCCAGAAAGAGCTATATCATTGATCAAGGTAGGCTTAGCCGAAAGACGTGGAGGGGGTGCAGTGAATGCCCCGAGCGTGGCGTTTTTCTCTAGCGAGCGGAGTGGTGGTAGTAGGAGCGTCGGCGTGACTTGTGTCCCACTTGACCAACTGCTCCAAAACCAAAGCACCTCAACAGTCCAGCAGTCGGTGAAGGACGGCTTCTACTACTACGCGGCGGAGCTGGGGTTCTCGGCGGCCTTCACGAAGGTGAGCATGCGATTTACTTTTTCTTTCTTTCTTTTATTGCGATAGCAATTATATAAACACTCTCGGCTGGTTTTCGCCGTTGGCGTCGGCGTCATGTCCCGTATATGTATATGTATCTATATATTTATAAAAGCCACAAAGAAGAATGTCAGAAAAATGTTTCCGACGCGCGGCATCGAACGAGGGACCTCTCGCTCTGCAGCGCTAACCGCTGAGCCACGAAAGCGCACGTCCTTCAACGTTCAAACGGCGAGCTATTTATATACAGCGTTTTTTCAGCGTGTTTTCAGCATTACCAGCGAGATGGCGCCAAGGGCGCGCTCGGCGGGGCTTTAGCTCGGCGCCCCGCTCGTCGCTACGCGTGCGCTCATGCGCTCATGCTCTCATCTCCCAACGCGTACTTTGCCTCGTGGGGGGGGTAGACATCCGTGCGCGCGCGCGCTTATCTCGCGGTGGGGGAGAATTGTACGTCTTGGCCTTTCGCCGGAACGATTGCGTTGTAGTTACCGAGCGCACGAAGGTCATTTCGCTCGCTGCAGTCCCCCCGTTTGCGAAAAGAGCACGCTTTTCAAACACAGCGAAGTAACAACTGTGACACTTGTTAGTTCGCGCTCGTCTGTACCTGTGAATACGTTTCGTGCGTCATTTTTGTTTGAGCAGCGCGTTAAGTGTCGAGCTGTGAACGTTGTTAGTTCGCTCTTGTCCCTGTGCGTGTTGTTTTCGTGCGTCATGTGTACGTGAGCAGCGCGCTGCACGTTTCGATCTGCTAGCCATTCGTCGCTTGACATTCTAATTTGTTGCTATCGCATTCATTGCTTTGCCTTGTGGCAAAACTGTGACTTTTTAAGTTATTCCGCTTTTGCATAAGCTCCATCGCATTACATATAAGGAAGACGCGTATTCAGCATTTTCACACAAGAACTAAAATTCTCGCATCTAATGTCTCATTTACATTCCAGCGTTGTCGATAAGCCATGCTTCAATAAGTGTTCGCGAGATTTCGTCAAAAACGTACTTGCGAAGTATACTTCCTCATAGCAAGCGTTGAGGTGTACGTCCACTTCGTGGTGCACGTCCACTTTACGACATCTGTAATTATCCGTCAATTCAAAATAGCGGGCAACACGAACGATGCGCGGTACTTTACATTGTAAACTCACACGGGTTTTGTCGTTTCAGATCGCATCAGCCAGATTGAATTTGCATAAATACTTTCATCTCTTTAGAAGGATATGGTGTGGGCATTCCCGCAACGCTTCGGATATGTGCGTCAAGGTTGTTTCGGTGCCAATCTCGATCTCTAACGCACGACTGCAATCGAGATCTGTCATACATATCAGAGTGAGGCGCGTGATGACCAAATGTCTTAGAGATTGTTACGCAGTCAGTGTTGCGTAACATCTCTCGTTCATTAGATGCAACCTATATATACTTCCGCCCTGCCGTTAAGCTGGTCCTTGAGAGAGATATTTAGGCTTCCGCACACGAATCATGGAAAATGACTCCTTGATATTGCTTTAATTTTGCTGCTTAACAAGAGCCATATGCAATTTCTTGGCGATAATAATGCATTAATTAATGAGCGCTGTCATGTTTATGACAACATAACTCAAAGTGGACGTATGTTAGTTTGCATTAGTAGCTCATGACAACCACATAAGAGTACGGTGTTTTTTTCATTCCGTCTTTCTTTTCTCGCATACTAATGAGAACAAACAGACAATAATGCCAAGGAAAGTATACGGGACGTAATTAGTAGTAATTGTAATGTAAATGTGAAGAAAGAAAAAAGCCGGAAGATCCCACGCACTGTGGGAATCGATGTAATGCGAAGCAGCCAGGAAGGAGCAAATCATGCTTTACATAATTTGCATGTCATGTTTTACATGTTAGGACCTGTCATTTATGTTCGTCATACAGTCACGTCGCGCAATACCAATTTTGGTGTATATCAAGCTAGCGAACTGGACGCAAGCGCACCATGAGCGTGGCATGTAAATGGCGTTGTAGATGACATGCATGCCAAGATTTTCATGTTGCCACCTGCCACTTCTGTTCGCCATACAATCACGTCACTCAATACCAAGTTTGGTGTATATCAAGCTAACGAAACGGCCGCGAGCGCGCCATGAGCGTGGCATGCAAGTCATGTCGCACATGACAAGTCATGATTTCCATATTACCACCTGTCATTTATGTTCGTCATACAGTCACGTCACTCAATCCCAAATTTGGTGTATATCAAGCTAACGAAACGGCCGCGAGCGCGCCATGAGCGTGGCATGTAAATCATACTTTTCATGACAAGTTAGTCATGATTTTCATGATATGACCAGCCATTTATGTTCGTCATACGGTCATGTTATGCCATACCCAAATTTGGTATAAATCCCATTAACGATACGGCCAGGAGAGCACAAAGTCGTAGGCGGCTAGATAGATAGATAGCTAGATATAGATAGATACGCTCAAAGTCGCCGAAGTTCGCTAAGAAATGCTTCGCATTTAAAAGTGGACGAAAAGATAACGTGCCCCTGGCAGGGACCGAACCTGCGACCTTCGAAAAACGCGTCCGACGCTCTACCAACTGAGCTACTGCGGCGGCGGTCATCCACCCGTCCACTAAGTAGGGCGGGGGGGGGGGAGGGGGGGGACCCCGCTGTAGCTCAGTTGCCGCCATGGCTACCAGCGGCTACTCGCCGTCATGACTACTAGCGTCATGGCTACTCGCCGTCATTGGATACTAGCGGCGCTAACTCTCCCAGGTTTAAATGCTCATATATACCCCATAAAGCGGACGGGGAGACGACCACCGCTGTAGCTCAGTTGGTAGAGCATCAGACGCGTTATTCGAAAGTCGCAGGTTCGGTCCCTGCCAGCGGCAAGTTATCTTTCCGTCCACCTTTCTTTCTTCACATTTACATTACAATTATTACTAATTACGTCCCGTATACTTTCCTTGGGATCATTGTCTGTTAGTTTTCCTTAATATTGTGTCTAAGAACGTAAGTCCGCCTCGGTGGATCAGTGGCTAGGGTGCTCGGCTGCTGACCCGAAGGTCGCGGGTTCGATCCCGGCCGCGGCGGTCGCATTTCGATGGAGGCGAAATGGTAGAGGCCCTTGTACTGTGCGATGTCAGTGCACGTTAAAGAACACCAGATGGTCAAAATTTCCGGAGTCCTCCACTACGGCGTCTCTCATAATCATATCGTGGTTTTGGGACGTTAAACCCCACATATTATTATTGTCTAAGAACGTAAAACGAGCCCTTAAATTTCCACTTCTTTCCTTTTCTAGGATGCCTACGACTAAACTGCGATACATGAGCTGTGGCGTTGAGCTGAGCGTTTCTTTTATTGACGTTGTTCTGTGTATTCCTCCGCCAGGATGGCAGGCTAGTCCTCGGAATACCAGGCTTCAACGAATGGGAAGGTGCGTCAAATTCTTTTTTTTCCCTTTTTTTTCTCTCTCTCTTTCTTTTTCTTTTTGCAGCGGGGCTTTTGAAGTCAAGCTTGAACGCAGTCGTTGATGTTCTCAAAATAGCGAAGCGGGTATGCGCCACAGAAATCGGGCAAGCTCCGCTACTCACATCCGGTCCACTAAAAATGAAGCGCTTTATAACTATAGCCTAGCGGGTATGTGCCAAGCACCTCCTAGCATAGCATAACCATGTATACTGTATATAGCAAGGGCGCGGGAAAAAGAAGTGAGGCTGAGGAGGAGCAATCTGAGGGAAAGGAGGATATAGGGTATAGCACAGTATAGAGGCAAGGTTTGGGTTTGGGCTAGTTGGTGATCCATTAATAATACACAGCGCAAGACGAACAAAGGACGAGAAAAGGGCGTGCAGGTGGTCAAGCGGAGACGAGGAGGGGTTGAGCGGAAATGGTGAGCAGTGGCGCAGTCGGTAGAGCGGTGTCGGGTGTAGGAGAAGGCGACGTGCAGCTGCGCCGAGCGCAGGTGATGTGACGTTCCTGATGACGTCATCAGCCTTCGCGACGTTAAGTAAGCGAAGCTGGCCCTTCAGCTGCGTTGTCAGTTAAAGCTACGCATCATTTTTTTTTACAGAATCTGCGAAGATAAAAATGCAAATTGAAAAAAAAGTGAAGTGCTGTACTCTGTCATGTTTTTTGCAGCTACACTGCTATATCACATTTTCACTACATAAAACGGCGGCAAATGACGCTGGAGCCACACGCACAAAGAAAGAACTATAGAATCCTTACAAAATGTGACCACACAAATTAACCTTTTTTTTCCCCTTGCGGTGAAACTATGCGTTATGGATGTCTGTTGTTTCTACTGCAGGATCAATAACGCGCTACAACCAAAACCATGAGCTCACGAGTCGTCACATGCTTCTGGGCAGTGAAGAAGAATTTTCGTACAAAGGTACCAGAAATTGCCTTTAGTTCACTTTTCTTTTTTGCGCACAACAGATGGCAACTATTTTAGTTAATGCTTGTCAGTGGGCTAGTTGGTTTGGTAGCATTGTAACGAAAAAAACAGCGCAAGAAGACAGGGACGAAAGGGGCACACACACGAGCAGCGCTCGTGTGTGTGCCCCTTTCGTCTTGCGCTGTTTTTTCGTTACAAAACTATTTAAGCATTGTAATTGTTACTATGACTTCATTATGCTTGATAAGGGAGACGAAAAACTTTTATTAAGTTCATAGTGTGTACGTGACACAACACGTCTACGCTCTTTCTGTCCGCAGGCTACTCCGTCACAACGGGAAGGTTTTTCAACGAACGCGAACTCGCCGTCGCCGCTGGGTCACCGCGTGGCAGTGACTACAAAGGACAGGTGAGCACGGAACGCGTGCGTTGACGAGAGAGGTTCGCGAACATGCGCAGAAAGAAAATTGCAAACGTTGGTCGTATGACAGTATCTCTGATAATTGCGTACGCTTACGAGATATCTTACTTTTTGAATAAAAAAAAACTACTCAGGAGCCATTCTCCTATCTTTGCGTAGGCGCAGTTGGCATCGTGCCTAATGACTCACGTTCCGGCGCCGGAAAGTGAGAACATGTGTGAAATATCAAAGCAATAGTGAAATGTGATAACGTGGAACGACAAGTGACTTAGATAAAAAAATGCCCCCCACCTCCCCGAAGGGAATCGTGAGGAAATGCGAATGCATTTCTTGCGCCGAGAGATTTCGCCTTCACCGACTTCTGCCATCGCCTTGAGAGGCGCCCAGCCAGCGAACGGTCGAGAGTGAGGCGCGAGCGGACGGGAGAGTGGGGCGCAGGGAGGAGAGAGAGCGAACGGCGAGAGAAGGAGCGGCGAAGCACTGCACCTACCCTCTCCTACACTCTCTCGCACCACATGCTCCGGTTTCTAGGGGCGAGGATAAGCGCGCGCGCCCGCAGCTGTTGCTATGGGAGAGGGAGTGAGAGCGGAGAGATAACACCTGCCGGCGCGCGGACACCGCCGCGGACAACGCCGGATGCCTGACATAGCCCGACTAAGAAATGCATTCGCATTTAAAAAATCAGGTTGACATATCAGACACGGCTGATCGCCGGCAAGCCCACGATCAAGATGGCTTCAATCATTTGAAAACAGCGCATACAAATACGCATGCGACTGGCACCCCTTCGAGGCCCGCATTTATGTACGCTCAAAGAATCGACTCGTTCAAGCGACGGCGCCGGGTTTTTCGCGTACGACATCGCCGCCACCGAAATCTCTTGACTTGTAAGAAGCTTCGCTTGAAAAAATTGCCAATCGATGGCGCATGAAGGCTGTCAGGAAGAGCTTTCACGTGCGGCGCTATACTTCCACAGTGTGCGTGGTGTGAATATTATGAGCGTATAACTCATAAGTTGGGAGCACCATGCACGCGGCCATAGGTAAGATCGAAGGTTTCCGAGCAAATCGGCAACGCACGTACCGCATGGAAGCTGCAACTCTATCACGCGAGAGATAAAAATCTGGGTAAGAAAAGTTGTACACACGGAATCACATGGCGCGTGGCTGTAGACGCTGTTGTTTTTCGTAATTGCTACCTCACGTTAGCTGCAAGCTTCCGTTCATGCTTCAATTATAGTCCAGGGACCTAGCATGCAGTATGACTATGTTAGGTATCATTACGACGTCGGTCTTTGTATACTTTTACAGAAAACGGCAGCTGAAGCGGCTAGCTGGGTGCTCCAGACAAGTGTGATTCCATAGCTTGTGGTTGCATTTCAATCATGTGGTATGATAGCTTGTCAATTTTCAAATTATTCGTCACCATAACCTTCATGCGAACTTACACTTGCTGTTCCTATTGCAGACATGCACCCGCACATTCGGTTATCTTGTGTGTGTGTGTTTTTTTTTCTCTGGTTTCTTTTGTATACGCTACTTTCAACGCAACAATGAAACAGTCTTCTTGCTCAATGCGCTCGCTTCAGCTCTCGTTTATTGTTAACGAATAATTCAACATTTCTCATCTATCACATAACTGGTACATGGTGTGTAGGAGAAGCCCGAAAGGTGCTCATTCGTGTTGCTTTTGTGTATGTAATAATACTATGTGGTGTTTTACGAGCCAGAACCCCGATATGATTATGAGGCGCGCCGTAGTGGAGGGCTCCGGAAATTTCGGACATCTGGTGTTTTTTGCTGTACACTGACATCGCACAGTACACGGGCCTCTAGCATTCCGCCTCCATCGCAATGCGACCACCGGGTCCGGGATGGAACCCGAGACCTTCGGGTCAGCAGCCGAGCACCGTAACCGCTGCACCACCGCGCCGGACCTTTGCGAACGTAGTCGTGTATATTATTTTTAAAAAAATGGTCTTCCATTTGACAGGTATTGCTCTTTGGTATCGACGGCCCCGACAACGACAGGAGTGTCGAGATTTGGGACCACGTTTCCGGATCTCAGGTGAGCTTCTTCTTCGCATCCACGACTTTCCAACATTGCGGGATGCAGTGCGCATCCATAGTAGGTTTTGAGTTATTTTTTTTTCTTTTTTTTTTAGCATGGTGGTTTACCACACCACAATTACCGGCACTATACCGCATCGTTGTGGTTTTAATCTGCAAGACCTGTATTAGCCGTCTTTCATCGTTACCTGTGCGCATTGGCCAACTGGCGCAGCCAAAGCGTTTTCGGGTCACGGTACAAGCTAACACAGAACTGTAAACCATGGCATAAACAGTGCCTTATTACCATCACAATTTCTAGTTACGGTAATGAGGTACTGTTTACGCCAGCAAGAAAAAAAGCTTTGTCTTTTTGTGCACGTATTTCAGCAGCTCTGCTGGAACAGAATGCGCCAATAGCGTAAACTGTGTACTGCTTGCAATGTGGTGGGAAGCAGGCTGGTTGCCTATCGGCAACGTCATCAGCACTCGCTCGTTGGCGCGTTGCTTTCCCTCCCAAGCAATGGGTAAGCGCAATTCTGCGTAGCTTTTATGATGCGAAAACATTAGTATGAGTTTTTCGTCGTTTTGTATGGCTGTGTGTGTTTTTCGCCAACTGAATGATATGTTCTTGTCGTTGCTGTTGTTTATGATGATGATGATCGCCATGACACCCAGGCTTGCTCATCTCTACCCTGTACGTATAGATGTGTGAGTATTTCGGGTCTTCGCTGCTGGCCACCGATCTGGATGGCGACGGCATTGACGATCTGCTCGTGGGCGCTCCCATGCACACCCACAAAGAAGCAAACAAACCAGACAGACAGGACGCAGGGCGCGTCTACGTGTACCGAAGCACCGGCGCGGTGAGTGCCAGACAGGCGTCATCTTCTGCGCTAGACAAAATTTCATGGAAGGGAGTCGAACATAGTAGCCATTTATACGGTGTCACACGGGTACTTTTGATCACGGCCGATCCGTATCGCACATCTTGATCGCGATAACAAGTTGGTCGCTGTTAAGCGGTTACAGCCTGATCCGGACAGAGCTTGGCGCAGACGTCAGCCAAATCGAGATCACGGAGCCAGATCGCGATGCGCAGATCGCAATCGTCTTGGTCCCGATCGGACCTGACCGCGATTAAATGTGACAGTGTAGCAGCACCTGATCCAGATCGAGCCTAATCAGGATCGGCCCTGATCGCGATCAAAGGTGCCCGTGTGACACCGGTATTACTCAAATAATCGGGTAACGGTGATCTCAACGCCGTTTACATTTGTACACTCAGTACTAGACCTCGATTGTTTTTCTTCTTCGTAATAAAGAATTGAAACATATTTTTGCACCGGCGATACTTTTTTCCTTCCAATCTGATGAAAAGATAACTGACTTGAACCAGCACATTTAAAGTTAGATCGTCAATTGACCTGTGCTTGCTTGGCATCCATTCGACAATCTCTTCTGTGATCCCTGCGGGTGTCGGGCACCCTCCATGTTGCTAGGGAAACGCATCAAGTGACGTCGTCATCTGATGGCGTCAAGCGATGACGTCATCAGGTTATATCGTTAAAGGTGGGTTAAATTAAGTTAAAGGTGGGCCGATACGGAGGTAGCGCAACACCGCGTAAGATGCAGAAAGCATCAGGAGGGGTGGTGTAGCAACAATGCAATCAACTGAGACAATCAACGTACTTTAATGCATCTCGTTCAGACTGCGTCTCGTTGTCTCTTGAAAGAAGTCTGGTTCCCCATACTATAGCTTCATGCATCACCAACTGTGCAGCAGGCTTTCGCCTTCGAGTGTTACAGAGAGTGCAACCCGCTGTCGAACTTCTTTCTACGTTGCATAGTTGTCTGTTAGTTCTCGTTAATGTTGTGTCTAAAAAAATAAAAACGGTCCGCCACGGTGGACCAGTGGTTACGGTGCACGGCTGCTGACTCGGAGGTCGCGGGTTCGATCCCGGTCGCGGCGGTCGCATTTCGGTGAAGGCGAAATGGTGGAGGCCCGTGTACTGTGCGATGTCAATGCACGTTAACGAATACCAGATGGCCAAAATTTCCGGAGCCCTCCACTACGGTTTCCCTCATAATCATATCGTGTTTTTGGGACGTAAAACCCCAGATATTATTATTACTATTTAAAAAAGAAAAACGAGTCCTTAAATGTACACTTCTTTCTTTCAACGATGTTGACATAACATGAGTTACCATTCCTTAAATGCAAGAAGGCTGATAGTAGAACCACGATCATCCTCCTTTCTTGGTCCACCTCTGCAAAGGATACCTCCAATACTGATCTCCAACTACGGCTGCTCCACGTCACCACAACCCTCCTTGTCTGCGCTGCCTTTGCCAAATGCGCTTTTCCTTCCCTCCACGCCAGTTTCTCCATGCTAATAGATCGCCATTTTGCCCTGCGGAACATCCTACTTGCCATACGCACTTATAATAAAGTTTGACCAACCAACCTACTTTTGATCTCTAATATGCACTGCTGTCATTCTATCCATTAGTGATCTGCCTGTTGTTTTCCTCGACATCGCTCACCAGCGCACTCTTTTCAGGTTTATTTTGAATCTTCAAACTTCCTTTCAAGTTTCTGTGTCATCCTTCATGTTTAAGCCCCATGGATGGATGGATGGATGGATGCAAAACTTTATGTAGGTCATGAGGTGCACGACTCAACGCGCAGCGGGCCGCTCCCACGTTGGGACAGTCAGGCCAAGCCCGACCGCCGCATCGTGGGCCCTCTGGACAGCCCACAGTTGAGCCCCGACATCGGGGCTCTTGATAGCAGTAGCCACTTGTCTTCAGTGCATTGGTCCGTGCCCCGTAACGAGGGGCAACGCCAGAGCATGTGTTCTAGGCTAGCGAATTCGTTGCAGTGCCTGCAGGAGCTATTAGGATAGATATCGGAATAAATTTTATGTAACAAAGCCGGGCTGGGATACGAACCCGTCTGCAGTAACCTGAGTGTCAATGCCTGCGCTCGATTTAACAAGTTTTTATTGCTACCCTTATGCATCTGTAAAGCAAAACGTAACTGGTATTTTTATCATTGTAGTCTATACTGAAAGCTGTATTAGGAGAAGAGTGGTCATTGAAGTAGTATGTTCGCTTTAGTATAATTGAGAAACATGGTCTGAAAACACCCTGCATTCCTTTCCTCTTCGAAGGCACTGTACTATTCCAGCTATTTGGAGGGACACCGAGCAACGGCCGCCCGCTTCGGAACTAGCATCGCCAAAGTTGGCGACCTCAACCTGGACGGCATTCAAGGTGCGTCGACGAAGAGCTACATTACGATGCGCAAAACGACTTGTGATATAAGTGTTGATATAAAGCTGCCACGTGTATAGCCGGCAACTAACAATTAATATACCATCCTACGAAATGCCATGATATTGTTTCGAATTCGCATCTTGTCACTTATGGTTTGATCAGTAGGCTGACACGGCCTCCAGCTTATTGGTGAGAATCGCCAACGTGACAAAATTTAGCCAGAACGGCACCGCTGCATCGGCCGCACAATTTTTCAGTGTGACAAAAAGGGTTGTCAGCCATTTCGATTTTAAAGGAGAATGACTTCGTGAAAGCCACTCTTAGCCAGAAACGGCAATGCAGAGTGGCATCATTTCGTCGTAGTCCAGTAGGTGTCTGAAGACGTAAAGTGTTCGAGCAGTGGTTGGTAGCGAGGAGCCATTACAGCACATATTCTGTGACTGTCCTCGCTGCAATGCGCAGATAAAATCACTAGCAGTCGCTCTAGCTCGCATAGATCACAGACCGATGACAGCAGAAACCTATTCTGGAATGTCGTCCTGAGAGATCACTGCGGGTGAAGGCGACGAAGGACAGTGCGCAAGTTCTTGGTAAGACATCAGACTTGCGCTGGCGGTTATAGACTAATGACGTTAGCATGACTATGGGGTGCGTGTCTGTGCATGCGTGCTCTACCTCTCTCTCTCTCTTTCTCTATCTTTAAAACTCCCCCCATCCCATTCCCCAGTGTAGGGTAGCATACCGGTCCTTCTAGACAGGTTAACATCCCTGCTTTTCCTTTCTCTCCTGTTCCTTCCTTCCTTAGACATTTTGTAGTTTAGACATTTTATAACAACGCATGAGAATGTTATGGTCCTCATAATAACACGTAATACCGTTGTGGTCGTACACGGTTCTTTCTCATTCATATCGTTTAAGGCATTTGACAGAAAAGATACGGAACACGTATTTGCTTGGCATTGCGCCAATATTTCTAAAACCAGTAGAGGTGCGAGCTATGAGGACTTGGCCACCGCTTTGTCGCAGAGTGAGATAAGAGAGGAACACGGGTATTGCGAGCGCGTAAAGCAAGTTGATATCATGAAGGAAACGGTGATCGCTGCCCATGACCTTCCTTCGCGGCTCTCTCTGCAGGCGCGAGTGTTTCTTAGTGCGAGAGTGATTCACGGATTCCGGTATATGGTATATTGGCGGCGCTACATGTGTCACCGATGGGTACTAACCTCTTGCATCCCTCACGCCTGCAGACGTGGCTGTAGGAGCGCCCTACGAGAACGACGTGGGAGCCGTGTACATTTACCATGGGTCGCCCACGCTCGGTGAAAAAACCGTCTACGCACAGGTGAGCTAAGAGGCAAGAGCGTCTTATCGATGAGCGACTACGTACAGGGTACACACCTCAAGTGTTTCTCGTCGAGATTCAGTACAGGCAAGAGCGTCTTATCGATGAGCGACTACGTACAGGGTACACACCTCAAGTGTTTCTCTTCGAGATTCAGTACAGGCAAGAGCGTCTTATCGATGAGCGACTACGTACAGGGTACACACCTCAAGTGTTTCTCGTCGAGATTCAGTACAGGCAAGAGCGTCTTATCGATGAGCGACTACGTACAGGGTACACACCTCAAGTGTTTCTCGTCGAGATTCAGTACAGGCAAGAGCGTCTTATCGATGAGCGACTACGTAAAGGGTACACACCTTAAGTGTTTCCCGTCGAGATTCAATACACTCTGAAAAACCTGTACGTCAGGGGTGCTGTTTCTTGGGTTAGTTGAGGTAGCATAGTGTGTTTTTTTTATCTTTTTTTTTTTGACGCGCCTGAAAAACAGACACATTGACGCACACACTGTGTTTGTGATTGTGTGTGTGCTTCCCCGTGTCCTTGTTTATCAAGCGCATCCAAAAATACTGTGAGCCTGTACGTGTTCCAGCTTACAGAAATATATAAATTCACAGCGATTCGAGCATATGGCATTGTCACTGCGGAAGTGAAAAGGCATACATTAATGGAACACTGAACAGAAACTCTTAATCTCTTCAGAATACCAAGAAAAACCTTAAAAACTCCACTTGAATTAATTAGGTGATAGTATACTGGTTATCAGAAAAAAAAATACTGTTTTCTTGAGCTTCGCACCGAAACAACAGCCCACTAACGTCACGGATTTCAAGGCTTTATTTATTTATTTATTTATTTATTTATTTATTTATTTATTTATTTATTTATTTATTTCGTAACTGCGCCGTATCTTCTTTTCAGGAGGTGGGGGGGGGGGGGGGAGGTGAGGGGACCATTGTCACAGCTCCCGAAGGCTTGCCATATTCTTCTTTAGAACACATTTTTTGTCTTATTTCGCCAATAAGCAATGCACTGCGACTTAGCAGGCTCAAACTTCCTTGAAATTGCTTGAGCGTCTCCAAGTGCCTCTATTTTCGCTTGTTATTGGAACGTAGAATCTCGGCCCTGTCCTGCTTGCTTTTTTGTGGTTGTTGTTGTTGATTTTAATCGTTATGTATATACAATCCACGTTGGCCACGTTTTATCAGCCGCGCTTGCGTAACGGGCGGTATGCTATTCATCGCAACCATTACAGCACTGAGAAGGTAAATGGCTTCACGCGACACTGCACAGCATATCTGCGCACTTAACTCGACGGACACAGAAAGCGGCTATGAAAAAGCAAGTGAAATGAAGTTTTCTTTTCTTTTTTTAGCGCAGGAACATATATGCAACCTTGACGTGTGTATAAAATAATAATAATTGTTTGGGTTTTACGTCCCGTAAGCACGACATGATTATGAGGGGCGCCGTAGTGGAGGGCTTGGGAAATTTCGACAACCCTATAGGGTTCTTTAGGTGCTCCTAATTTGAAGTACACGGGTCCACGGCTGAGATTCGATCCCGCGACCTTCAGGTCAGTGGTCGAGCGCCATAAGCATTATACCACACCGGCAGGTTGTGTATAGGAAATATATATGGGGATATAATACGCTCTTGTTAAACATGCGGACTCAGGTTGAACAATCGCGCACGGCTCTGGCAGGGTACCGCACTGAGGTTTTGCGCGGTGAACGCGTTTAAACTTGGGCAGGAGAGAGAGAAAAGCAAGGCACATAATTCGACGGCGGTTACCAATGTTAACGAGGCATGGAGGTTATACGAGACGCACGTCCGGTTTGCTACCCTGCACTGGGGGAAGGTGCAAAGGGGCGGTATAGCAAAACCTCACTGCTGTGGTCCTTGATATCTACGCAGTTTATATGCGTCCCCAATACGCTATGAATGAATGAATGAATGAATGAATGAATGAATTCATTCATTCATTCATTCATTCATTCATTCATTCATTCATTCGTTCATCTTCGCTGTCAATAAGTCGAGTGACAAGTGAGAGAAGTACCGGAATCAACGTAATGAAAAGACGGCAAATGGAGGGCAAGCATACAGGTCAGAAAGCTCCTTGCTGCCCACTTTTATGCCACAAATGTGCTTTGGGCATTGATATAGGTTATGACGTATACTATATAAAGCTAAGTGTAGTTTGCTTTTTTTCCAACTGCTGCCAGTAGTTCGTCTGCCACCTAGGAAACCACCTTGCTTCTGGCGGAGATTTAACCAATGGCCCTCAGTTCGATAGAACAATTAACCAAGCAAAAGTACAATAAATAAATAACTTTGTTAAGTACACTGCTATCCACCCCCGGACAAGATTTTAAAAATTGACGGGTGACAAAAGAGATGACACTATATACACACGGTGAGCGTTGTCACCTGATTGTCGCGGTACACAAGTGTCATGTTGACTGAATTCTAGCTATGAATCGGCGCTAACCAGCCATGTAGCTCTTTTCCTGTTACTATATCACGCTGCTCATTAATTATCACAACTTGCGTCTTTCTCGGGAGCTATAGACTAAGGAACAGTCGATGTCGAAGTTCCTTCGCTCGCAGCAACCGCATTACTCGGACCAGTGCCATACAAGGCATCTGTGCCGTTCACGCGCGCTTGGAAACGAATGCACGAATCGTCTCTTACATATGGGGCTCGTTTTATTTATTTATTTTTTTTTTCGTGTTACTGCTGCTCACGAAGAACCTTGAAAGTCGCAACTGCCTGTGCAGTCTCAAACAACATTCCTTCATTTTACACAGGTGTTTGTGTTGCTTGTGCACCGCATATAAAGTGAAAACGAGCAGACACCTACAATTTTGGTAATAACCATGGTTATAAGTATATGAGAATATGAAATCTCGAATACTTGCGTGTCTGAATGTGAAACTATGCCGTTACCTCGGAGGAACAATTTGCCACCCCATTCTTTTGTTTCCGTTCTGCGTGCACAGAGGATAGACGCGAGCGCCGTGTCGTCACGCATTGGGGCGCCCTTGAAAGGGTTCGGCATTAGCATCTCCAAGGGGATGGACGTCGACTCGAACCACTACGATGGTAAGCGACCTTGTGAGACTTTTTTGTGAATGGTATAGACTATTTTACGGGTGGGTTTGAGTTCCGCCATATTGGGCTGTTAACCTTTGTGTTTGTATCTTTAACAGCTAAACGAGCAGTGTTACGGTCACCGTGGTTACGGTAGACGCATAAGCATGAAAACGGTTGGGTTGGTGCCTACGATGTTTCATGGCCTTATTAATTCACGTCGCGATACACAAAAACAAGAAAACATCGGCTTAACAGCCCAAGATGGCGGCGCCCACACGCCTTAGATAAAATAGTCTATATATAGCCTGTGTTAGCGTTACTTCAAGCGTCTTCGCGGCCATCGTAATATACACATTCACTATTGTGGAAAGCGGCAAACGTTTGCTGACGCCTGTAATTATTCGTCATTCTAACTACTAAGGCGAAAGCCTTAGACATCTCATCAAACACGAAAATTGACCGGCGTGCCCCGTCGGCGGCGGCAACACTGAGTGATTCAAAAGATCATAATCACGTGATCACATCACCGTATGACGTCATCTTGATGTCACAGGTCGCTAAATTGCGTGACGTCATCATGACGTCGCTGTAACGTCACGTACGAGTTTGACTGTCAGGTCATGACATGGATAACGTGAAAACACAGTCGTTTACGTCCTCCAGACACGTGTTGCACATACCCGTTTAGCACGTGCCGTGGTATCCAGGTATGCGCAATAGGTGATTGACAGTTTCTATCTACCCAGGAACGGCGAGAACAGACATTGCTATCTTAAATGCGAGAGCGTTAAAAAAAACCGACATCGGCAGCGTTGACTCGAAGAATGCACAAAGAATAAAAATCAGGATCCCAGTAGGAATCAAACCCAAGCGCTCTATGTGGAATTCAGGTATTTTACCACAGAGCCAGGTCTTCAAACTGCTTTGGAAACAGACCCTCTGCGGGCGTAATGTCGGTGCAACGTCAATTGTGGTTGCAGTGCTGGCTATCGAATTTCACAACACAGCAATCAAAATTACATATGTACTCCTATGACACAGGCGTCCATATCGGATTAACGTCAATTGTGGGTACAGCGTTGGGTCCGCTCTTGTAGCAGTCCGCTCTTGTAGCACTACAATTCCGTAGTGAAGAGGAATGCCCAGCGCTGCAGCCACATCGAGAGCCTTGCGCGAGACACGAGCTGGAGCTGCCTGGCCTGTTTGCTGCTGGAACGCTGCCCGCACCCGTCCAGTTCTTGCTGCTACTGTTCCGACGCCACTACCATGCACTTTTAGCCCAGTGTTTGCATTATATAATAAACATTACATTTGTATTTCTATGACTCAGCAAGCTATATTCAAGCATTGCTCGACACTGGAGGAATACGCTAATGAAAACTTCGCATGATATTCACATCATCACACCTTGAAGTGCACTTCGTTTCGATAATACCAATGTCTATGCTATAACGTGAGTGCTGACGTCACGTCAGACCATAATTTACCCTTTAAATGCCAGTGTAGTCGACGTTCCTGGAAAATGCACGATGTGCACACAACTAGTGCACTTACAAAAACACGTCGGTCCACCTCGTAACGCTTGGATCAAAGTAAAAAAAAAAATGCAGCTTATAGAACTACTCACCGACTGCTTCGCATGAAACCGATTCCCACATGGCGTGGGATATGCCTAATTTTTTTCTGGGAACTTCAATAATTCTCGCTGTTACATAACCTCTTTCACTTGGAATGACTTGATTCATTTGTTGTACCGGCTAGTACCCATCTAGTCTATCAGTCACCCTGCCAGAGTATGATTTCATTGTCTTATGTTTTATATGTCATTCAACTTTTATATAATCATTCCACAGACGTCCTTGTCGGGTCCTACATGACGGACAACGCCGTACTCTTCAGGTGAGTGCACGGAACATGGGAGAGGCCTTTGCCCTGCAGTGGGCGTAGTCAGGCTGATGATGATGATGACGGTATTCGTGGGTGACGACCGCACGGTAACACACACTATACTATCTTTTTATTGCTCATCCAATATATCCATAGAGGCCTCCCATCTATTTGTACATAGAAAGTGCGTTTCTTTTTGTTCAAGTTATAATCTTGTTTTCAGATCCCGTCCCATTGCGCAGTTGAGAGGCGTCATCAGGCCCCAGGTCGGAATGATCACTTCCGACATGAACAAATGCGAAGTCTCCGACAAATCGAAATTTGCGTGCTTCAAGCTCACGACCTGCATCGAATACTCCGGAAAATTTGTTCCCAATACGACCGGTGAGTATATAATCTTCAGAATCTCGATTACACTGAGCACATTCAAGCTTGCTTTCCATGTAGTGCCCGTCATTTTATTATTGTGGTGTTAAGTAACTTCGAAACCCTTAAGGATAATTATCTATGCGTGTAGCCTACTGTTCAAAGCAATGCGGTTAGCACGATCTCGCGCCTGAAATCCCATCAAGTGCACATGTAGCAGCAAAAGACAAGTAAATTACTGGGTAGCAGTGGCGTAGGCGTGCAACCTACGCCACCTCTACTCAGTAAATCACTTTTTTCTTTTGCTGCTACATGTGCACTTGGTGGGATTTCAGACGCGAGACCTACGGCACTGATACCCAGTAATTGACTTGTATTTTCCTTTGCTGCTACATATGCACTAGGTGGGATTTCAGGCAGGAGATCGTGTTAACCGCACGGCTTTGAACAGTAGGCTATACGCATAGATAATTATCCTTAAGGGTTTTGAAGCGTGCGGTGGTTATTGTCAATTTAAGCTACACGTCGTCACAGCTCTGAGGCTAGTTTGTCGCTCTGCTAATCCTGAGGACACGGGTTCGATTCCTGGCCACGGCGGCCGAAAGTTCGGCGAAGGCAAAAGGCAAGAACATCCGCATACTTAGATTTAGATACACATCAAAGAATGCCAAGTAATCAAAATTATTCGGAACTTCACCACCGCGGCGTTCCTCATTATTCTCTGGCACGTGAAAACCGCAGAATTTAATTAATTTTAATTTTATTTCTATCGAAAGGCGTCGTGGTACCGAGAAATGTATACGGAGATGACTGCGCGTATGATGTTCTTTTTCTAAATCAGTGGCATTCAAACAAAATAAGGCACGGCGAAAGTAGCGGATCAAGCAGGCTATTCGCGTAACGGAGTAACATCGTGGAGCACTTGTTTCACGGACATAAGTGAATGATAAAATGTTGCGCAGCAACGAAGATTAGGGTAAACGGCATGCCGTAATAATAGTGTCCCACATGTTTTTTTTTTTTATTCATTTTCATGATGGGGCTTCATACACAAAAAAGCCCCCACCTCCCCGAAGGGAATCGTGAGGAAATGCGAATGCATTTCGCGCGCGCTTCACTCCATTTATATATGGTGGTTGTGGTTCGAAGAAGTAAAAGGCGCCTAATTTCTGCAGCCCGGTCGGGAGCACGGCGCAGCGCCTTTTTTGTTTTTTGCTTTTTCTTGTTTTTTTTTAATTTTTTATTAATTTTTTTTTTAATTTTTTTTTCATATATAGCTCCGCCGAGCTCCGCCGCAGACCGCTTTTAGTTAACGCGCACGCTGCGAATTTTTATTGTTCAACAACGCACAGGAGAAATCTCCCACCGGCACCACCTTGGAGGTCAAGATTCATTGCCATATATACTGGGTGGCCAGTGAACGGTTGTGCAGCGCGAGCAGTCGGTTTTTTCAACCAAGAAACTCGCTAGCAGACGCTGCCTGTGTCGGCGTCGCGAGGCGAGAGAGGGAGAGGGGGGGGAACGTAGGAGAGAGAGGGGGGGCGCGCATGCGCAGTGGGAGTGTGGACGCTGCGGGCAGAGATTCCTAGAGAAGAGAGGGGGAGCGTAGGAGAGGGAAAGAGAGGTGGGACGCGCATGCGCAGTGGGAGTGTGGACGGCGCGGGCAGGGATGCCTAGAGGAGAGAGGGGGGAGCGTAGCAGGGGAGAGAGGAGGGGAGGCGCATGCGCAGTGAGGGTGTGGTTGCCGCGGGGAGGGATGCCCAGGGGGAGAGAGAGGAGGTTTGTTTATTTTTATTTTTTTTTAAAGGGTTTGCGCATGCGCAGTAAGGGCGGTCACGCCGCACACCCCCCACCACCGGATTAAGCTTCGCCATAAGATGCTTCACACTAACACCTGCCGGCGCGCACACCTCCTCAACCTATCCTCCTCCTCCTCCTCCTCCTCCGCGGACAACGCCAACGCCGCACAACGCCAACGCCGGATGCCTGACATAGCCCTGACTATGAAATGCATTCGCATTTAAAAACTGTTACCACTGCTCGGCGCAGGCCGCGCCGCAATTTTTGTGAAGCTTCTGGCTTGTAAAAGACTATTCTGATATGATTGCGCGCATTACACGAGTAGTCGGGTTTATTCTATAGAGCCAGCGCGAGCACCGGCGACAACGCTAGAATGTTGGAGCACGCATGTGTAAATGATGACGCGTTTCCGCCGACGATTGCATGATCGACGATCGCCGGCTCATTGACGCCGTGAGTGAGTGCTATTGCTTGTATACACGAGTGCTATTTGTGCTCATGTATTGTTTCGTGAGTACTACTTGCTTGTACAGCGAGCGTTACTTGATTTTGTGGGCACAAGGTTGGCCCAATGAAGCGTTTTGTCTTTTACCGCCTCACTGCCGCCTTCTTCACCGTCACAACGGCGTGGTTATAGAGTAAGACATAAGGCAAAGGGAAGGCGGTTAATATTGTACTGCGCTGATAGCGCGATCACGTGACCTCGGTAGATATTGCGTTCAATTCTGGCCTGGCTTCTTTCGCTCTCTCGCAGATGTGGAGACCGAGTTGACGCTGGACGTGAACCGTAAGGCAGTTAACCGTCCCGCGCGGGGATTCGTGTTCCGCGACCAAAACCAGATTCGACAATTACAGCTCGCTTGTAAAAGCGAGGAGAGGGCGCACGACGTGCAAAAGCCGCCTCGTCTACCTAGACGTAAGTTTAGCTTTTCTCTACAAATATGACGAAGTATATCTGGAAAGGCGCAGTATTAATTCGGCACAACTTGCATCATACGGCATGACCCTTTTTAATTATTTTTAACAGGCATAGAATTTCATACTATGAAATTTTATGTTAACAGCGGAGCTGTTTAAGCGCATTGTAGGGCTGGCGTTGCAGAAGACTCGGCGGGTGTGCGCTACAGAAAGAGGGTACGTGCCAAGCAGCTCTTAGCACAGTATATCCATGCATAGAATAGCATAGCAAGCGGTGGGAAAGGGAAGTGACGGTGAGGAGGACGGGAAGTAGAGAGAGAGGGTCAAGCATGGTATAGCCTCGTATAGTATAGTTTATGCGCCACAGACGTATGTGCCATGCAGCTCCTAGCATAGCATAGTCGTGCATAGTCTAGTATTGCAAGGGGTGGAAAATGGAAGTGAGGAGGAGTGATGTGTAGGTGAGGAGAGGGAAAGGAGGAGGGGAGAGGGTGAATCATTGCGTAACCTTGTATGGTATAGTTTAGCGAGTATATGGGAAACGGAAGTGAGGGTGACGACAACTGATGTAAGGGTGGGGATGAGGAAAAGGAGGAGGTGAGAGGGTACGCTATAGCATAGCCCATGGGCGTCGGCAGGGGGGGGTGCAAAAGGGGCACTTGCCCCCCTCAAGCCACCCAGCACTTTCCCCACCCAAGCTACACCAGTGCTCCCACCCCTACCCCAGCCGCGATGCAACACGGGTTTGCACCCCCCCAAGACAAAACCCCTGGCGACGCCCATGACATAGCCATATACAGTATAGTATAGCAAGGGGTCGGAAAGAGAAGTGAGGGTGAGTAGGAGTGATGTGAAGATTAGTAGAAGCGCAAGAAGGAGAGAGGCCAATATAGAAATAGATAAAGAAAGAACTCAATCTGCGTTCGCCAGGTGGTGGCGCTTGCTTGCCCTCTCCGCTAAGAAGAACAATGTACATGCTGTGGGGGGAGCTAAGGAAATGATGGAACATGTACTGATTGAATGTGGCGATATCCACCCAGATATACGTGCGGGGACGAGTCTACATGATGCCTTGGGTTTTAGGGACAACAATGGAAAGCTGAACACGTCCTCGATAGAAATAAGTAAGAGACGGTTAGAGTATTGGTGGCAGAAAAGTAGAGATAAAGGACAAAAATGAAGAATGGGGGAAAAATAAGGTCATTCTGCCTTAAGAGGCAGAGAGATGGACCGTGAATTCGTATTTTTCTTTGCTATAATAACATAGATTTAATCGATGTAGATAAGGCATTAGGCCAACATAAAAAGAAAGTTCTTTTTTTCGAGCCTGGTGGCAGACATGTCACCGCCCCGTTATAAAGGGGACGCTCATAGCATCCATCCATCCATCCGCTATTTACTCACAGGCTTGGAACTGGCTTTTTTTCATGGTTCCGCAGGAGAGCTTCGTCGATCCGCTCATACCGTTCACTGTGCGGATGGAGTACCGGCTGCGAGACACCAGTGGCCAACACTGGTGCCCCACTTGTCCGGTTCCCGATAGGAAGTTCCCGCTTGCTCTCACGAAAGCGGTTAGTCGTCGGTCCTTTCACTCATTTCCCCCTTGGTAAGATGACGCAGACAAACGAACGGACTCAACACGCTGTATTGTATTCCATATGAAACGCTTGCTGCTGTTGTGCCTTTTCTCGCAGATTCCATACCAGCATGGCTGCGGTTCGGATGATGTTTGTCGGGCGGACCTGAAACTCGAAGTCAAAATTATCAACTACGAGTAAGTCTACCGTGAAATCTGGAAAGAAGGGGCGAGTGAAGGCTGATGTTGAAGATAATTCACGTCCACATATAAAAGTATTGCTAAAAGCTTAATCTTCGTTTTCCCTTTACCACTAACAGCGTTGTGGGTACAGTAAAGAACGCGATCAACATCCTTGCCGGAGTTCTTTATTTTTTTATTTATTTTTTTGCGCCGTTCGATGTCATGATCCTTTAAGAGTGATCCGCGTAGATTTGACTTCCTTTACTTTTTTCTTCCTAGCATCTCTTTGCAATCATCGGTGTAATTCACACTGTTCCTTGTCAACGAAGGACAATTGTTTCAGTGACGTGAGAGCTGTCACACGTTTCCCAACCTTTTCGCTTGTTTCCAACGAAAGCTTGCGTTACCGTATGCGCGATAGCTCATAGGTCACCGGCATATGCATCGTTGCGTCGCGCTTCGCTTTTAAAACATAGACATATTTTCAACATGATATAGAAGGAGGAAACCAGGCAAGGCAACTGCCTGCGAATCTCGCAAGGCTACATCCTCCAGCAACCTAAAACATCCTCCTCTTCCTCACTTCCTCTTACCGCTTTCCCCCGCACAGTGGATCCCCGCTGGCGGTCGGCGAGCGCCGGGATCTCTCGGTGTCGCTATCCGTGGAAAACGCCGCCGCCACGGACCCTGCGTACATGGCCCGCGTGCTGGTCACCCTGCCGGACCGCGTGCAAGTAGTCAACAAGGACCAATGCAGTGTCCAGCTGGACCCGGCTCACGGCAGGTCGCTCATCGTCTGCGATGCTGGGAACCCGCTGCGACCCTCGAGAAGCGTAAGCGTTGGAGATAGGCAAAAACTCACTGGGTCCCTTATGCATTCGCCCAAGACCACTCAAAGGCGAAAGCCATCTTTTTCTTTTTATTCTCAGTCGATGTATTGGTTTTTTCCCGCTCCCCTCCGAAAGCTTTCTGCAGTTAATGTGGCTTTGCACTGCCACCGCGATCGGCCTACCTTTGATGCAATGACGGCGTTATGTGATGACGTCATCATGTGACGTCATTGTGACGTCACAATATTTTGTAAACTGTGACGCCATGATCAGTTTCTGCATCAGTAGTGTTGACGCCGACGCCGCAGGACTCCGTGTCCTTAAGTGTGGTCGAGTCCTATTTTGGTCTGTGTATGCCATGGCACAAAGAAACTTTGGTGGAGGGGGGGGGGGAGGGGGGGATTCCTGCTCCGTGTGCCACTCCCTGGCTACGCCACTGGTGACGGAATGCTTAATAGTGGCATCACATGAGACACTTCCGCTCGCAATCGAAAGTGCATTGTAAGACGCCGGTATAAGATAAGCCGCGAGATATGTTTCGTGAGGTTTCATTGCTTGAAACGCCGTGATAAATCTTAGCATTCACGATGGCCGTTGAGATAAATTACACTCGGTGGAGGCCGTGTGCAATGGCAGTCGACATCTCCGCAGGTTTTTATAACATCCTCATTTAGGAAGATGGAAGATGTGCGTGTGACGGTGAGGTCTGTCGCATGCGCATATTCCTATCCATCATTTTGTACCGAGTTTCAATGCTTGCAATTGTTGAAAAGCGGCGGTATAGCTTTCAGTTTCGCTGCTATTGATTAATATTGGCCTACTGCCGAGTTACTGGTAAATCCTATAATATGATTTGTTCTATTGCACTTTTCTGAGGGTTTTTTGCTGGTGTACATACCAGAGTTATGGAGATAGTGTGAAATAACATATTGCGACAGTTCAATTCCGCTACGTTTCGCTTGTGTGGTCTGCGCCCGTATGCGCAGACATCTTGCTAAAATTCACAGGCCGTCGAATATGATTTCTAGAATCAACAGTTGAGTGTGCAGCTATTCCGTATTAAGCATTTAACGCGTAAGAAAAGTCGACGAGGCCTTTTTCTTTTTTTTTAAAGATTTGATGAAACTGAATCACGTAGATTGTACATGAGCGGAATCATGGGGCACGATTCTCAAGTCAAAACCCGAACCTACTGATCGTTGAGGCATGCGCACTCTAGTTATGTATGCTACGTGCACTCACTGCAGGCGTTGTTCCGTCTAAAACTGAACATGAGCCAAGTCGAGGACACCTTCAACATGACCGCTGAAGCTACGTCGACCAGTGATGAAGCAACGCCGAACGACAACAAGGTCGTGATCCCGTTGCGCTTTGTACACAAGGCTGACATCTCCATGATGGGGTGAGTCGGCCAGGGAGCTTCATACATGAAGCTCAAGTTGCCTTCCTGTCAATTGATAGAGCTAGTCCAACGTGGGGCTCTCGTTGAAGCTGCTGATATGACGTCTTCAAAATGTCCTGCACTGGACGTCTCCGAGGCATGTACTTCAATATATTTAGGGACAATATTAATGAGAACTAACAGACAATGAAAAGAGTGTCCTACACTCGCCGTAACGGCTACTGGCGGCGCTGACTGACGCTCCCGCATTTAAAATGCACATATATACCCTATAAAGTGGACGGAGGAATGACCGCCGCCGTAGCTCAGTGGTAGAGCGTCGGACGCGTTACTCGAAGGTCGCTGGTTCGGTCCCTGCCGGCGGCAACTTATCTTTTCGTTCACTTTTTTTTTCTTCACATTTACATTGCAATTACTTCTAATAACATCCCCTATACTCTCCTTGGCATCATTGTCTGTTAGTTCTCATTAATATCGTGTCTAACCAACAAAACGAGTGCTTAAACTTACACTTCTTTCTTTAATATATTTAGGGAACGCTTAGTTCGAATACGGCCTCTGCTAACAATTATAAAGACATTGTGCCCGTGGCACGCGCTGTTGCCGGGTCGCGGGGCACGACTCCTACGAGCTGTCCCTGCGCTTAAAGGACCCCTGATACCGAAATTAAAACTTCGAGATGCTTGCTTTGTTCGATTGTCCTGTATACGTGGGTATACTTCTGACCGATTATTAGGTGCGAACGTTAGCTTTGGGATATTAAGGAGAAAGCCTTTAATGTCTCATGCTCACGTTCGTCCGTCCGTGCCCTGGCTCGGTGCCAGGTGGCCGCCGGGGCGCGCCAACGGACGCCGGTCACGTCGGTCGCGCCTCGCGTCGGACTCTACAGCGCTCGCGCTTTACTTGCGTAGCGTCGCTGTGCCCAGTGTGTCCAATCATGCAAGAAGGGAGATGCGCGCATCGCGTTCCATTCTGACCGACCCCGTCTCAATGGGCACAGGTGTTCGCCGAACACACTTGGGAACTTACAAAGTGTCCTTCAATTTTTTTTTATTTGGTTTTAAGGTAGGCGTGAATGCTTATCTGAGTTGGCAGCACCTCGCGACATCGCCACTGGTATGACGTAGACCGATAACAATACCACGACCGTTGCTCGACGAGGGCTGTTGTTGCTCACCCCTCTATGTTGTCAGACTGGTCTCAAGGCAGCTTAGGCGAAGAATGTTTTCTTTCTTTTTAGCGCACACCGAAGCACCCACACCGTTTCAATCTTTACCAAGCGCGGGGCCCCGATTTCAATACTGCGCCACCAAAGCTTGAGTGCACGTCATTGTAGGCGCTACACCGCTGTGGGGCGCTAGTTTCTTATGGTTTTAGGCGGGCATTTCGAAGTGACGCAAAATAAGTCGCTATTAACGACGCTAACATTAATGATACACGTTAGAACATTTGCGGTTCAATTTCGCGACTACCAGTCTCAAAGCAACGAATTACAGTAAAACTAGCAGTTGTTCCATGTACCGATGAGCGAAGTTCCTTAGAAATGGGACGCAAACGACTATGCGCCTGATCTCGCTGCTGGCTTTCATGAAGGCGGTAGGGTGGGGAGCGGATGGGGAGAGCGTCTGCTGCGCTCGGTGGCGGGAACGACTGAGCGAGTGAGTGTGCGGCGCGCGCAGCGCAGGGAGAGGGAGACATGTGGGAGAGGGGTGCGTGCGGTGAGCTTCGACGGCGGCGATGGTGCGTTTCATTGGCCATCCATGTTCTGTGAGAAGCCATAACTAATCTCAAGTGGGAATTTTACTGTCGTTTATAAACGCGAAGAGATTTTTTTTTTTTGCGCCGCGCGCCTTGTTTGCACCACACGCGCGGAGAGCGTCTGCTGCGCTCGGTGGCGGGAACGCGCGTTCGCCGGTTTGAGGGGAGAAGGCGGAGACGAAGAAAGAGAGAGACAGGTGGGAGAGGGGTGCGAGCGCTAATGCGGCGGGGAGCTTCGACGGCGCCGACGGCGCCGGCGGGGTGCTGGCCTTAGGAGCTGGGCTCCTAAAAAAGTCACAAACGAAAATTTCTCTGTCAGGGTTCCTTTAAAGCTGACCAGAGCTGGCATCTTGCCTGGTCATCTTGCATCAGTTAACCAGTTCTACGCTGAAACATGCCACAATACGCTTCGGTGATCCGTGTAGTATACGACAAAGGCGCTTAGGAAAAACTACATTAGGAACACCACATCTCAAGGGTAGCTTAGCAACGCATACTGATTCGCATATCAAGGCTAGCACTCTCTAGTGGTTCGTACTAGTTCTACACGCTCTGCCCACTAGGTGGCTTTATCCGGCAGTTAAAACATGTGGCCTAGATAATTAAAGGGTTAATCAACCGATTATTTGCATTGATGTGGAAGTTTATCAACATTGAAATTTATTTTCCAGCACGAAAAAGTTGGGGGGTTGCCCCAGGCAAATATGCTATCGAAAAACAGCTTGAAAGGACATCGGGGACCACACTGGTAGCAGCAGTGAATAGTCACAGAAAAAAGGACAATAGGACTTACATAACTCGCTAATTGAAATGGCAGAAATATTACACAAGGCAAGACAAATGAAAAAGGTACAGCAAAGAGCACATATACAGCAAGATCAAATTACAGCAAAATGCACATTCAGAAAACGTAAACGTCTTGTCGTGTATATACAAAATATAGAACAATGCAAAATTAATTGTGTAGTGACATAAGTGAGCTTATGTTGTAATGGTTCTATATTAGTTTAATTGAAAAATTGCATGCAGTTGAAAAATAGAAAAATGTATAACAATTGCCGATTTGAGATTTTAATAATGTTCTTGCTGGAAACCTTGATACATGCGCGCAAATGTGTTTCTGCTGTCTGCCTCTCGCAAAGCAAGAAATTGTGCTGCCTAAAACGCATGCTGTCAACTGTATTATCATGCAAGAACAACATAAGGAAATAAGTAAATAATTGGCCTCTCTAATGTAATCTTACCTTACTTCGTGATAACGTTGTACAATATGCAAGCGCTATTTCAGATCAATAGTTTAAGCTGCTAAAACGGACTTGCGTTGCATCTTTGCAGAAAAGCCAAGCCTGAAGTGGTCAGTTTCAATGCAACGACAAAGAACATTCAACTCGAACATGGATTTGTCGTAAGTGTCCGTTAGATTATTCTGAATACGACTTAAGGCTGTCAGATTTAGCGTTTTATACTTCATGCTGAAGTACCTGCAAAATTCAGAAATGTACTCATTCGGATCGCACTTAGAAATCCGAATGAAGCTTGCTATTTTGAAATGGAAACATCAGCAACAGCAGATAGCTTTGATGTAGGTACTCAATTTCATTGAATCGAAGAAAAGTTTCACGGTGTGATGCGCCAAGTTTGAAGCGGTATGACTGAGCAGTAACGGCAGAGGTTTATGCATTCTAGTGTGTGTGTGTGTGTGTGTGTGTGTGTGTGTGTGTGTGTGTGTGTGTGTGTGTGTGTGTGTGTGTGTGTGTGTGTGTGTGTGTGTGTGTGTGTGTGTGTGTGCGTGTGCGTGCGCGTGCGTGTGTGTGTGTGTCAGAAAACGTAAACGTCAGAAATCGTAGAGTGCGCATGCGTGCACGCGTGCGCGCGAATGGAACTTAGAAAACTATGAAAGTAAGCAAAGCATCAATCTCACGCGAAATGAATACTAATATACACCTGATTTCCTGACTTTTATATGCTATATAATAGATTAATATTTAGCAAATCGCGTTGTCAACATCTGATGCGGAGGCAAGGAATCGTAACAAAGTTATTAAAGTGTTTGACAACTTAGTCATCTGTGAAAATTTAGCAAACACTCGTTCGATTAGGGTCAACAGCAATTTATGTCCATTTTCTGTTAAGCACTGCGAACGCTCGTTAAATTGGTTTTAAATTTGCAACGTGTTAATTTTCCTGTATTTCATATTTCAAAAAAGAAAAGAAAAACTGACGTAGGAACCTGACCGATTCTTGTGTTGTCTCTTTTGTTTTGCAGCTCACCAAGCTGTACGCCAGTCCAATACAGCGAGTTCAGCTGTCCGTCCGTGTGCCCTACGCTTTCAGCGAGACGGAGAAACCCATCGCCTACGTCCGGCCAATTAAGGTATTTATAACTATCCTATTTTTGATATAGGCCATGAATTCTTGCATATACATTACAAATCCGGCTGAATTTCTTACACATTGATATTTCGGAGCTGTCGCATAGCAATATAATAGATTCATGTGCACATAATATGACTAAAACACTTGATGTTTGCTTATTTAAGAGATCTCAAACCGCTATAAAAGCTTTTAAGAACGTCATTACCTCAATGTATGTTAAAGAAACTATATTGACGTTCTAGAAGTAATGGAATAGGTAGGGGTGTGCGAATAATGGGGTTTCGAATTCGAATCGAATTATACTTAATCGAATAATTCGATTCGACTTTCGAATAGCTAGTATTCGAAGTTTTGAATAATTAGAGAGAGCGAATATCTGAAACGCGACAAAGGCCAATGTGGCAAATGTGGCAATGTGGTTAGGGCGGGATGGCTAAAACTAACGCTAACGTTGTTACAGTAGGCCTTTCGTTAAAACTTTCACTGATATCCTGGTTCAAAAGCGGCCGCATGTTTATTTTGAAGGACACCCTGTCATTTCCGCACGTCATGGATCCAGCAAGGCCAGGGAACAGTCTAGGGGACTGTTCCGCTCGTAAAAAAAAAAAAAAAAAAAAAAAAAAAAAAAAAAAAAAAATACATGATAAAACCGTCAAACCCTTCACACCTTTGCTTCCAAAACGAAGGCACACACTTTTTCCGTATAGTTCGTTCACGTATGCCGCAAGCACCGTTAAACGTCCCAACTTCAGCCCACAAAAGCCTCCGCGATTGGCTTCACATGTCAAAAATTCGTTCACGCTGTGCAGTCGCCACTGCCGCACCGCAGGCGCGCAGTTAAAACGCTGCTCTGAACGGGCGCACGGAGGTTTTTGGGCCCGCAGAACTCATTACGATGAAGCACGGCATTACTATTGTCAGATATGCCGTAAAGACTGCCAGAGAGCCTGAAGCGAGGTCATGTAAAACATGTTGTGTTTATTTCTGCACGACAATTTCTAGCCGCTCAGTAGCAGTCACCCACCGCGTATGTACAGTGGCGGTCAAAATTTTACGGACCACGGGAGCGCGTGGCGAAAAGCACCGCGACGCCTTCTGACGGCTGCCTGCGAAGCTCGAGAGCGCGCACTGCGCGCGCGCGCCCTTTTTTACCTGCCAGCCAGCTCATTCGCTCCCTTCAACAGCGCGCGCACCGGAACGCCAGAATAAGCGCAAGGTGTCACTTCTGCTGTAGCCGAGGAAATACCGAGCGGTGATATCGTGACGAAAACACGTAATTTGTACAGGCAATGCTCGGTGCGCGCCGCATTCTCGGTGCTTGGTGCGCGCCGCAATAAGTGCCTTGGTTTACCGCAACAGACCGCAAAATATATCGCTGTTGAATAACCAGATCAAAAAGGTCGATTTTCGAAAAACTGACGCCGTATGCATGTTTTCGGCACCGCGGAGCGTCCGGGACTAAGGCGTAGAATGCGGCGCGCACCGAGCATTGCCTGTACAAATTACGTGTTGTCACGGTATCACCGCTCGGTATTTCCGTGGCTACAGCAGAAGTGACACCTTGCGCTTATTCTGGCGTTCCGGTGCGCGCGCTCTTGAAAGGAGCGAATGAGCAGGCTGGCAGGTAAAAAAGGGCGCGCGTGCGCAGTGCGCGCCTCGAGCTTCGCAGGCAGCCGTCAGAAGGCGTCGCGGTGCTTTTCGCCACGCGCTCCCGTGGTCCGTAAAATTTTGACCGCCACTGTACGTGAGGACATGGGCAGATTTCATGTCTTTGTTCTTTCTTTCAACTTTCCATACAATCTTTTGTATTGGATTCGATAATG
>JALIZH010021042.1:0-22587 GCA_030522465.1 Rhipicephalus appendiculatus
GAATACGACGAAGACTTTAGCGTAACCCGTCAGCTGGAGTCCTTTTATCTCGCTCGACACAGTAACGAAAAGTCCTTCACGCAGCAAAGCACATTTACCAAACAAGACCTGAACTGAGGAAATCGTCGATTGTACCATCTTACGTATCCTTCCGAATATACGTCACTCATTCGAACACGGAATATGAACTTACACGTCCCAACAGACAAGGTAAAGCGCCTGCCGACCGAAAGGCATCCAGACCGTTTTGCCAAAAGACGCAACCTACCGCCGGGTAAAATATGGGCAAAGCCAATCGGTATTTTCAGCATGTTCACTGCACCATATGACTCCAGGTGTTACTGAACCATCACATGATACTTCGTGTCCCATACATGGCCCGCATGGCTTGGCACCATCTGACAATTATATTGCCAATGAAAATCTAGGTACGTCTCTCAAGATGGTCGCATTTACGCGTGAAGAGCTGATGAATCCGCACAATACCAGACCGCAACGTAACGTTCCAGACCACAGTATTTCGACAGAAGTTTTAAGCTCAATTATTCTGCAGAAACAGAAACCTAAGGCATCAGAACCAGGCTCAAGCCACGTCTGCTGTTCTCTCATCGTCTAGTGTTAACACACATGAGAGTCAAAACACTACAGACGTTCTGAATCCACCAAAGCCCGCGCATTGTCCAGCTGACAGAAGCATCGCTAAAGAACGACACCCCACAAGAGCCCTCGACGATGCTGAACTAACAGATCTCGTCGTCAGACATGTCTTATCATAAACCACCGTGTAACAGCTGTACACTGCTCACCAGATTCAACGTCTGCTGAAAACCAAAGTCGCATTCTGAAAGGACCACCACATTAACCACTTGCCGCTGCAGCACCAAACTGGGCAAAGGCGAACTACTCCAAACAGAACTCCCAAATGATCGACAAAGAACTAAAGGTACATCGACAGCACACTTGCGGAATAAGGAAGGTCATCAGAAACTACGCCTACAAAAAAAAAGCACAAATCAAAGATCTAAGTTATCTTCGCATAAAGGAACGCCAAAGAAGTTTTCTACCTCAGTGTTCAAGATTGCGCCTTCGATCAAAACATCTGCGAAATCTCCATGGAAAACACCCAAAAAGACAAAAAACGACCCCTTGTACTCTGCAGGAACCGAGGCAGCGCCCAGTCAGCTTCAATCAACGGGCACGCAAACTGCATGCACGGCGTGTGTACCACTCACGACGAAGAATATCACGCCTACAATACCCGAACTGTCGATACTGCGAAGCGTTCGAACCTCGTTCATTCCTCACAAGAATGCCCGCTGTGTTTTCGTCTGTCTCCGCGTTCAAGGCATGCTTATGTTGTCCAGAACGCAACAGCCAGCCTCGACCACGAGAGCCCTCCGTGATATCCCCGGACTGCTGCCCTCTTTTGAGAATCTTTTGTGCAAGTTAACGGAACTCCCTGTGACATGAAACTGCATATATATATATATATATATATATATATATATATATATATATATATATATATATATATATATATATATATATATATATGTCTAGAAGGGTCTTCCTGGATTCGGTAGTATTATAAGTGCACACGTGAAGTGGACGAACGAATGAGAAACGATGCTTTATTGCCAACGTTGCGGCCGGGGACCGGCCTTCGTCAGGGCTCTGACGAAGGCTGGTCCCCGGCCGCAACGTTGGCAAGCAGCATCGTTTTTTAAATGCGAATGCATTTCATAGTCGGGCTATGTCAGGCATCCGGCGTTGGCGTTGTGCGGCGTTGGCGTTGTGCGGCATTGTCCGCGGAGGAGGAGGATAGGTTGAGGAGGTGTGCGCGCCGGCAGGTGTTAGATGTGAAGCATCTTATGGCGAAGTTGAATCCGGTGGTGGTGGTGTACGGCGTGACCGCCCTTACTGCGCATGCGCAAACCCTTTCAAAAAAAATAAAAATAAAAAACCTCCTCTCTCCCTCTCTCTCCCCTAGGCATCCCTGCCCGCGGCAACCACACCCTCACTGCGCATGCGCCTCCCCTCCTCTGTCCCCTTCTACGCTCCCCCTCCTCTAGGCATCCCCTGCCCGCGCCGTCCACACTCCCACTGCGCATGCGCGTCCCACCTCTTCTCCTCTCCTACGCTCCCCCCTCTCTTCTCTAGGCATCTCTGCCCGCAGCGTCCCACACTCCCCACTGCGCATGCGCGCCCCCCTCTCTCTCTCCTACGCTCCCCCCCCTCTCCCTCTCTCGCCTCACGACGCCGACACAGGCAGCGTCTGTTAGCGAGTTTCTTGGTTGAAAAAACCGACTGCTCGCGCTGCACAACCGTTCACTGGCCACCCCGTATATATGGCAATGAATCTTGACCTCCAAGGTGGTGCCGGTGGGAGATTTCTCCTGTGCGTTGTTGAACAATAAAAATTCGCAGCGTGCGCGTTAACTAAAAGCGGTCTGCGGCGGGAGGGGCTCGGCGGGAGCTATATATGAAAAAAAAATAAATAAAAAATAAATTAAAAAAATTAAAAAAAACAAGAAAAAGGAAAAAAAAGGCGCTGCGCCGTGCTCCCGACCGGGCTGCAGAAATTAGGCGCCTTTTTCCTTCTTCTTTTCGAACCACAACCACCATATATAAATGGAGTGAAGCGCGCGCGAAATGCATTCGCATTTCCTCACGATTCCCTTCGGGGAGGTGGGGGGCTTTTTTTTTGTTCGTTCGTCCACTTCACGTGTGCCTATATATATATATATATATATATATATATATATATATATATATATATATATATATATATTGTAAGGAATCAGACAAGAGACAACGCCCTTGCTACGGGCCGGCTGTTCTTTATCTGCCCTTCTTTTTCCTCTACTTCGGTGTCCACGCGCTCCCCGAGCGCGAGACCCACTGTCTCTCGGCCATCACACTCGGCCACGCTGCAAGTGTAGGATTCTGCCGAAAATGTCATGTTAAAGGTTTAAACGGTGTGTGTGTCAGGCAGCAGCTGGTAGAAGTGCGCAGGTCCTGCACCCTGCGTTGTCGTCTGTGGAAATGCCTCTGGAGGACGAAACTGGCTGCGCCTTGGTGGTTTGTCTCCCAACACTGCGACTTGTGTTGTGGTGCTGCCAATGATATTTCTGGAGGACGACATTGGCTGTGATGCAGCGGTCGTCGCATGCCTAGCAGACCCTTGTGCCGCCTCAGCCTGACGGTCTGGTCTTTATTTGCGTTTGTGTGCCCAGTCGGCAAACACTTGCGCAACGCAAAATGCGTGCGAGCTCAGACAGGCAGCGTGACGTGATCATCGGAATACGACATGGCAGTCGCTCCCTCGCTGTCATCGTACTCTTTCGCTCTGCGGTCACTCGGACGAAATATGATGTCTGGTGACTCCGTACCACGTTTGTACTTGTGACCGGAACCGTTGCCCGATGTCACGCCGCTATCATTGGAGTTGTTCGACGGCATCGTGTTGCTTTCGTCAAGCCGGCCACGGTCCTCACGAAATGTGGGGAAATCCATAGCGACTACAGAAGCTTCGTGGTCATCTGCGCGGACTTCAGGTGGTACACCGGTAGTCAGAATGAATTGCTTGGTGTCGTCAGCAGGCTCGCACGCCACGTAGTCGGAATGGTCGTTGCCGGCTCCGTCTGCCTGGGGCGCATCGATAGGCCTGGCCATGCTAGCGTCAGAAGATCTTGAAGAAGCGGGCAGATGTTCGGAGAATATGACATCGATTGCCTTGGCTTCTGCGAGCGGTTGACTCTTCCCTCTCCGGCCAATGCCTGCCGTGAAGTCTGCAGATATGGCAGTGACTGCTCAGAGAAGATCTTCCTGCTATCTGCGGGCAGGTCGGATTGTGGTAGTGAAACGTCCATCTGGTTGACGAAATTCTGTACGAAGTCAGATTTCTGGAACGGGAGCAGTGCAGGTGGTGGTGGTGGTAGCTCCTTATTTTCAAGCAAAAATAAGCTTGGGGTCCGCGACTCCGACAGCTGTGACTTGGAGGTGATAGTGGTCTCAGGCAAGAAAGCTTGGGAAGTGGGTCCCGACGCGGAATCCGAGATCTGAACCCCGAAGCCCACCTTACAGCCTGCTTCTGTGTCTCCTACGTGGCGTTCCGCCAAGGGGGTCTTTAGAGGCGTTGCCAGACACAGCTGCACAGTCGGAATGGTTGCCTGTGGATGCGTCGTCAGAGTGGCGCCCTTCACGAGACCCGTCTTCGGTAAAAGACGTGTAAGGTTCGTCGGTGGCGTCATACCGAATCGGGTCGAAAGCAGGTGGCTTCAGCTGCAAGGTTCACTTGTCGGGCTGCGCCATTGTAAGGAATCACACAAGAGACAACGCCCTTGCTACGGGCCGGTTGTTCTTTATCTGCCCTTCTTTTTCCTCTACTTCGGTGTCCACACGCTGCCCGAGCGCGAGACCCACTGTCTCTCGGTCCATCACAATATATATATATATATATATATATATTATTAAGGTGATTATTTGCCGGCACTCAGCGATAATGCGTAAGTGCGACAGCCACGACCAGGCACGGACTCCCAGCGCGAGCGGCGTCCTTTTTGGAGAAGATCCACTAGAAGGCGCTCGAGAGTGCAACCCATTTCTAAGTTCCAAGGCTTCGCTACAATTACCCCAAGTGCGAAAAGGGAGCCGCCGGGTGACCTAACAGCTTCTCACTATGTGCGTGTCATAGTAGGCCTTCAGGCGCTCCACCTTGACAATGTCGCGCTCTCGACGGCGCATGTCCGAAGATTGTTCGATGGGTTCGACAGGGTAGTTGACCGGAGATGTGAGCTCGATGACACGGTAGGGGCCTTCGTATTTCGGCAGTAGTTTTGAAGACAGGCCAGCTTAGGAGGTTGGGACCGAGAGCCATACGAGAGCATGAAGGAGGAACGTGGGCTCAGAAGTGGCGGAGCCATCACGAATACTCTTCTGCCGCTCTTGTTCATTCGTTGTAAATGTCTTGGCAAGCTAGCGACACTTTTCAGCAAGCCTGGCTGTGTCCAGAAATAGGGGCACACTCAGACGGATCCGTTGTGTACGGGAGTATCGTGTCGATGGTGTGTGACGGGTGCCGTCCGTGTAGTAAGAATACGGGTGAAAAACCATTAGTGCTCTGAGGGGCGGTGTTGTAAGCGTAGGTGACGAAGGGCAGTATAGCATCCCAATTCGTGTGGTCGGCGGAAACGTACATCGAAAGCATGTCGCCGAGGGTGCAGTTAAAGCGTTCGGTGAGGCCATTCGTCTGCGGGTGGTAAGCAGTAGTTTTGCGGTGGACAGAACGGCACTCAGTGAGAATGGCTTCGACGACTTACCAACAGGAAGACACGGCCTCGATCGCTGAGAACCTCCTGGGGTGGACCGTGACGCAGTATCAATTGGCGCAGCAGGAAGGACGCAACATCGGGCGCAGTAGTCGCAGGGAGGGTGGCGGTTTCGGCGTATCGCGTTAGATGGTCTACGGCCGACGATGGCCCAGCGGTTACCAGCCGACGTCAGAGGATGTGGTTCATACAAACCGATACCCACGCGCCCAAACGGACGGTCAGGGCAAGGTAACGGTTGTAGACCGGCTGGAGACGTGTGTTGACGGTTTGCGGCGTTGGCAATTGAGGCAGGAGTGAACGATCTTCTGCACGTAGCGGTACATCCCTCGACCAGAAGTAGCGTTGTCGAATGCGGTGGTAAGTTTTGGATACCCCAGAGTGCGCGCATTGCGGATCAGAGTGGAAGGACTCGCATATTTCCGACCGCAAACCCGCAGACTACGGGGTATCACGAGTAGCCACTGCCAGCCGTCGGCGTTGTAGTTGCGTCGGTGCAGGAGGTGGTCACGTATGGCCAACTGGTGAGCTTGACGACGCAAGGCGCGAGTGGATAGCGTTGCGGACGGATCAGAGACCAATCAGATCAGTGGGGCGATCCAATTATCCTTGAGCTGCTCGGTAGCGATGATGTGAACATCGATGACAGAAACAGCAACGGAAGATACTGAGCAGGGGGGCATTGTCGTCCGGCAGAGGGGGAGCGCGAGAGGGCGTTGGCGTCAGCATGCTGGCGCCCGTTGCGGTACAGCACGCGGATGTCGTAGTCTTGCAGGCGAAAAGCCCAGCGGGCGAGACGGCCTGAGGGATCCTTCAATGACGATAGCCAGCATAGTGCATGATGGTCAGTGACATCAAATGGGCGATCATACAAATAAGGTCGAAACTTTGTAAGGGCTCAGACGATCGCCAGGCACTTTCTTTCCGTGACGGTATGATTTGTCTCGGCTCTCGAGAGCCAACGGCTTGCGTATGCCACAACATATTCGAGAAATCCGGATTTGCGCTGCGCCAGGACAGCGCCGAGGCCTACACCGCTGGCGTCTGTGTGCACTCCGTTGGAGCCGTAGGGTCGTAGTGGCGTAGTATGGGAGGAGACGTCAGCAAATGGCGGAGCTTGGCGAACGCGTCGTCGCACTCGGTTCACCGCGAATTGAGGGGCCCGTTACTTTCAAGGAGCTTCGTCAGTGGTGATATGTCCGTCGCAAAGTTTTGTATGAATCATCGAAAGTATGAACAAAGGCCTACGAAACTGCGCAGTTCTTTGACGGACGCAGCTTAGGGAAATTCGGCCACGGCCCGACGCTGGGCCGGATTGGGAAGAATTCGGTCCTTGGACACGACGTAACCTAGGAATGTGAGTTCCCGTGCTGCAAATCGGCCCTTCTTCAGATTTAGTTGGAAGCCGGCGTTGCTCACACGTGTGAAAATATCTTTTAGACGTTGGAGATGCATGGAGAAATCCGGAACGAAAACAACGACGTCGTCCAGGTAACACAAGCACGTGTGCCCATTTTCAAGTTGCGTAGAACTGTGTCCATCATGCGCTCAAAGTCGCGGGCGCATTACAAAGACCGAACCGCATGACGTTGAACTCGTACAAGCCGTCGGGTGTGACAAAGGCTGTCTTCGGTAGAGCGTCGTCAGCCATGGGTACTTGCCAGTACCCCGAGCGCTAATCGAGAGAAAGAAAAGAATTTGGCTCCGTGGAGTCTGTCAAGCGCGTGGTCGATGCACGGCAGTGGATAAACATCCTTGCGAGTGACCTTATTGAGCCGTAGGTAGTCCACACAAAACCGCACAGAACCGTCCTTCTTCGCAACGAGAACAACAGGAGACGCCCATGGGCCCATCCAAGGGCTGAAGAACGTCGCGTCAGAGCATATCGTCTACTTGCTCATTAATTACCCGACGTTCGGCAGGCGACACGCGATATTAACGTAGCCGTAACGGTGGCTGGGCGCCAGTGTCGATGCGATGCGTAACAGCGGACGTGCGACCGAGAGAAGTTTGCCAGACACCGAAACAAGAAAGAAATTCTTGCAACAGGCCCAGAAGCTGGAAACACTGGACCGAAATAAGGTTGTCAACAATGGAGGGACCAAATACATCAGCAGATGACGCATCAGACGTGGAAACAGCACTGATGGTACGGGAACTGGGACAATGCGAGTCATCGGGCACGTCCAGGACTTTGTGCGTCGTCGGCGGGTTCCACTCAGCCGAGACATTCACCTCGAACCAACGTAACAATGTACGGGAATGGGTTGGTTACAAAAATAGCGGTGTTGCCCTGAGTGACTTTCACGGTCGCGAAAGGTACCAGCAACCCTTTCCTACTGCAAGGAAAGTCAGATGGCGAAAGGAGTGCACTTGTGTCGGAGAGACCGGCGCAGTAGACCGACACAGCCGTTGACGAGCTTTGAGGCACTGTCATATCGTCTTGACGAGGATCTTGCTCAGGTGCCGAGGGACTGTCTACTGGCGTCAAATGTGAGAACGGTGAGAGTTCAATTTCGGCGGAGGCACAATGAATGACGGCGTCGTGGCGGGAGAGAAAATCCCATCCCAGGATGACGTCGTGAGAGCATGCAGTAACGATGATGAACTCCACGACATACAGAACGTCCTGCATTAAGACGCGAGCAGTACACGCTGCTGCAGGATGAATAATCTGCTAACTAGCGGTACGGAGGGACATCCCAGAAAGTGGCGTCGTCACTTTTTCGGAGTAAGCGGCAAAGTTTCGCGGCCATAACGGATACGGCAGCTTCCAGTATCGATAAGGGCAGGTGCGCGAACACCGTCCACAAACACGTCAATGACATTCGATGGATATCTCTGGGCGCTTTTACAGTCGCAAGCGTCGCAGCCCGTTGCCTCGTGGACGCCGACGACTAGTTTTCCTGCTCCTGAGCGGCCGAATTTGGCCGCATGTGTGACGGGGACGAACGTCGTGGAGACGGGGACCTACGAGGAGATGGAGCTGGGCGAGAGGTCGGTGGACATAGACGGGTGTGAGCCGTGAAAGGGACGGCTCAACTGGCCAGCGACAGGTGACGTGACAGGAGGCGGCTGCACGCGAAAGCAATAACGTGCCACGTGACCGGCGTAACCGCATGCAGAGCACACGGGCCGGTTGTCGGGTGTGCGCCATCGGTTCGCCGGGGTAGGTCCCACCCATTTCGCAAGACCCGACGGACAGAACGGCGGCTGGAATGGCTGCATGGTGGGTTGAAGTGGAGGCCTAGGGATGACGTTAGCAGATGTAGCCGGCACACCCGCTTCGGTGGACAGAGGTCGAGCGGCGGCTTCGGCGTAAGTCAGAGGGACGGCCGCCGGAAGTACTTGAGGCGGCCTGGCGACAACTTGAGCGTAACTCTGGGGCGCAGGAGCCGGAGGTTGTTGGTATTACGCTGGCATGACCTCCGAAATTTCCTGCTCAATCGCTCGTTGGAGGTGAGGAAGAAGGGTGGTCCCCGATTGTTGAACGGCCGGCGGGTGGGCAAAGGCCAGGAGAGTGAACTGGCGTGCGAATTCCTCATGTATGAATGACTTGAGTTCTGCCAGCAACGCCGCCTGGTCAGAGCTGGCCAGCAAGCTCTGCATTTCGTGAAGGGGAGCGACGGGTCATCGAACGCTGCCGACGGAGCTCCCCTCGTAGCTCTGGCACAGCTTTATGACCTCGGCCACTGCGACAGGGTTTTTGGTGAGCAGCCTGGTGAAGGCATCATCGTCAATACCTTTCATGACGTTCCGGATCGTCAGACTCAGACATGGTTCCGTTGGCTTTCTTACACAAGTCGAGGACATCTTCGATAGAGCTGGTGAATGATTCACCGGCCTGCTGAGCACGTTCGCGTAAGGGCTGTTTGGCTTGCAGCTTGCGAACGGCAGGGGCGGCCAAAAACGTTTATTACAGCGGTCTTCAAATCGGACCAAGTCGCAAAATCAGACGCGTGGTTGTTATACCACAAACTTGCTACTCCCGTAAGGTAGAATACCAAATTGGTCAACTTGCCGTCGTCCCATTTGTTGGGGACGCTCACGCGCTCGTAAAGTGCGAGCCAGTCCTCCGCGTCGGTGCCATCCAGGGTTGCCGTCGGTGGCTACTTTGCGCCAAATTGGCTACTTTTGGACCCCGTTGGCGACGAAAATTTCCAGTTGGCGCCATAGCTCTTTTTCAGACTTGTGGTTTTACTTATTCAAAATTGTTTTGTTTATTCATCAATAGTAAAGACTCTGTTGGTAATACCGCTTCTGTTCAATTTGGCTAGAAATTCGACGGTAATATCGAATGACATGGCTACATTGGCTACTTTTGGCGTGAGTTCTGGCGCCATTTTATGTCCACCCAACGGCCACCCTGGTACCATCGGCGCCAGTGAAGATGGGTGGATCGAGGATGCGTGGGACACCGGGACAGGTGGGCGGCACGGGGGGAGCCGTTTGCTGAGAAGCGTCTTGGGGCATCGTAGATGGCAGGGTACGAGATCGAAGCTCCACAGGCATCGACTGGGAGCACAGCACTCCCCACCAATTTGTGCAGGTGTTTATTTGCCGGCACTTAGTGATAATTCGTAATGGCGACAGCCACGGCCAGGTACGGACTCCCAGCGCGAGCGTCCTTTTTGGAGACGACCCACTAGAAGGCATTCGAGAGTGCAACCCATTTCTAAGTTTCAAGGCTACGCTACAACATATATATATATATATATATATATATATATATATATATATATATATATATATATATATATATATATATATATATATATATAAAGCCAAGAAGACAAATAATTAAAAAAGCCGGCAGATCCCACGCACTGTGGGAATCGATGTAATGCGAAGCAGCCAGGAAGGAGCAAATCATGCTTTACATAATTTGCATGTCATGTTTTACATGTTACGACGTGTCATTTGTGTTCGTCATACAGTCACGTCGCGATATACCAATTTTGGTGTATGTCAAGCTAGCGAACTGGACGCAAGCGCACCATCAGCGTGACATGTAAATGGCATTGTAGATGACATGCATGCCAAGATTTTCATGTTACCACCTGCCACTTGTAAACTTAAGGGCTCGTTTGCTTTGTTAAACATAGTATTAATGAGAACTAACACACAAAGATGCCAAGGAAAGTATAGGGGAAGCTATTAGAAGTAATTGTAATGTAAATGTGAAGAAATGAAAGCGGACGAAAAAGATAACTTGCCACCGGCAGGATCCGTCCGCTTTCATTTCCCCTATACTTTCCTTGGCATCTTTGTCTGTTAGTTCTCATTAATACTATGTTTAACAAAGCAAACGAGCCCTTAAGTTTACAATTCTTCCTTCATTCATAACGAGGGTCTCGTTCTGGCAGACTTGATGCCTTCAGGTGGTATGCGAGGATTACTAGTCAGCTGCCCTCTCGTAATAAGATCACGTACTACGTGACGCCTACAGGCAAAAAAGAGTGTTCCACACTCGCCGTAATGGCAACAGGCGGCGCTGACTGACGCTCCAACGTTTAAGTAGACATATATACCCCATAAAGTGGACGGGGAGATGACCGCCACCGTAGCTCAGTGGTAGAGCATCGGACGCGTTATTCGAAGGTCGCAGGTTCGGATCCTGCCGGTGGCAAGTTATCTTTTTCGTACGCTTTCATTTCTTCACATTTACATTACAATTACTTCTAATAGCTTCCCCTATACTTTCCTTGGCATCTTTGTCTGTTAGTTCTCATTAATACTATGTTTAACAAAGCAAACGAGCCCTTAAGTTTACAATTCCTTCCTTCATTCATAACGAGGGTCTCGTTCTGGCAGGCTTGATGCCTTCAGGTGGTATGCGAGGGATTACTAGTCAGCTGCCCTCTCGTAATAAGATCACGTACTACGTGACGCCTACAGGCAAAAAAGAGTGTTCCACACTCGCCGTAATGGCAACAGGCGGCGCTGACTGACGCTCCCACGTTTAAGTACACATATATACCCCATAAATTGGACGGGGAGATGACCGCCACCGTAGCTCAGTGGTAGAGCATCGGACGCGTTATTCGAAGGTCGCAGGTTCGGATCCTGCCGGTGGCAAGTTATCTTTTCGTCCGCTTTCATTTCTTCACATTTACATTACAATTACTTCTAATAGCTTCCCCTATACTTTCCTTGGCATCTTTGTCTGTTAGTTCTCATTAATACTATGTTTAACAAAGCAAACGAGCCCTTAAGTTTACAATTCCTTCCTTCATTCATAACGAGGGTCTCGTTCTGGCAGACTTGATGCCTTCAGGTGGTATGCGAGGGATTACTAGTCAGCTGCCCTCTCGTATTAAGATCACGTACTACGTGACGCCTACAAGCAAAAAAAGAGTGTTCCACACTCGCCGTAATGGCAACAGGCGGCGCTGACTGACGCTCCAACGTTTAAGTACACATATATACCCCATAAAGTGGACGGGGAGATGACCGCCACCGTAGCTCAGTGGTAGAGCATCGGACGCGTTATTCGAAGGTCGCAGGTTCGGATTCCTGCCGGTGGCAAGTTATCTTTTCGTCCGCTTTCATTTCTTCACATTTACATTACAATTACTCCTAATAGCTTCCCCTATACTTTCCTTGGCATCTTTGTCTGTTAGTTCTCATTAATACTATGTTTAACAAAGCAAACGAGCCCTTAAGTTTACAATTCCTTCCTTCATTCATAACGAGGGTCTCGTTCTGGCAGGCTTGATGCCTTCAGGTGGTATGCGAGGGATTACTATTCAGCTGCCCTCTCGTAATAAGATCACGTACTACGTGACGCCTACAGGCAAAAAAGAGTGTTCCACACTCGCCGTAATGGCAACAGGCGGCGCTGACTGACGCTCCCACGTTTAAGTACACATATATACCCCATAAAGTGGACGGGGAGATGACCGCCACCGTAGCTCAGTGGAAGAGCATCGGACGCGTTATTTGAAGGTCGCAGGTTCGGATCCTGCCGGTGGGAAGTTATCTTTTCGTCCGCTTTCATTTCTTCACATTTACATTACAATTACTTCTAATAGCTTCCCCTTTACTTTCCTTGGCATCTATGTCTCTTAGTTCTCATTAATACTATGTTTAACAAAGCAAACGAGCCCTTAAGTTTACAATTCCTTCCTTCATTCATAACGAGGGTCTCGTTCTGGCAGACTTGATGCCTTCAGGTGGTATGCGAGGGATTACTAGTCAGCTGCCCTCTCGTAATAAGATCACGTACTACGTGACGCCTACAGGCAAAAAAGAGTGTTCCACACTCGCCGTAATGGCAACAGGCGGCGCTGACTGACGCTCCCACGTTTAAGTACACATATATACCCCATAAAGTGGACGGGGACATGACCGCCACCGTAGCTCAGTGGTAGAGCATCGGACGCGTTATTCGAAGGTCACAGGTTCGGATCCTGCCGGTGGCAAGTTATCTTTTCGTCCGCTTTCATTTCTTCACATTTACATTACAATTACTTCTAACAGCTTCCCCTATACTTTCCTTGGCATCTTTGTCTGTTAGTTCTCATTAATACTATGTTTAACAAAGCAAACGAGCCCTTAAGTTTACAATTCCTTCCTTCATTCATAACGAGGGTCTCGTTCTGGCAGGCTTGATGCCTTCAGGTGGTATGCGAGGGATTACTAGTCAGCTGCCCTCTCGTAATAAGATCACGTACTACGTGACGCCTACAGGCAAAAAAGAGTGTTCCACACTCGCCGTAATGACAACAGGCGGCGCTGACTGACGCTCCCACGTTTAAGTACACATATATACCCCATAAAGTGGACGGGGAGATGACCGCCACCGCAGCTCAGTGGTAGAGCATCGGACGCGTTATTCGAAGGTCGCAGGTTCGGATTCCTGCCGGTGGCAAGTTATCTTTTTCGTCCGCTTTCATTTCTTCACATTTACATTACAATTACTTCTAATAGCTTCCCCTATACTTTCCTTGGCATCTTTGTCTGTTAGTTCTCATTAATACTATGTTTAACAAAGCAAACGAGCCCTTAAGTTTACAATTCCTTCCTTCATTCATAACGAGGGTCTCGTTCTGGCAGACTTGATGCCTTCAGGTGGTATGCGAGGGATTACTAGTCAGCTGCCCTCTCGTAATAAGATCACGTACTACGTGACGCCTACAGGCAAAAAAGAGTGTTCCACACTCGCCGTAATGGCAACAGGCGGCGCTGACTGACGCTCCCACGTTTAAGTACACATATATACCCCATAAAGTGGACGGGGGAGATGACCGCCACCGTAGCTCAGTGGTAGAGCATCGGACGCGTTATTTGAAGGTCGCAGGTTCGGATCCTGCCGGTGGGAAGTTATCTTTTCGTCCGCTTTCATTTCTTCACATTTACATTACAATTACTTCTAATAGCTTCCCCTATACTTTCCTTGGCATCTTTGTCTGTTAGTTCTCATTAATACTATGTTTAACAAAGCAAACGAGCCCTTAAGTTTACAATTCCTTCCTTCATTCATAACGAGGGTCTCGTTCTGGCAGACTTGATGCCTTCAGGTGGTATGCGAGGGATTACTAGTCAGCTGCCCTCTCGTAATAAGATCACGTACTACGTGACGCCTACAGGCAAAAAAAGAGTGTTCCACACTCGCCGTAATGGCAAGAGGTGGCGCTGACTGACGCTCCCACGTTTAAGTACACATATATACCCCATAAAGTGGACGGGGAGATGACCGCCACCGTAGCTCAGTGGTAGAGCATCGGACGCGTTATTCGAAGGTCGCAGGTTCGGATCCCTGCCGGTGGCAAGTTATCTTTTCGTCCGCTTTCATTTCTTCACATTTACATTACAATTACTTCTAATAGCTTCCCCTATACTTTCCTTGGCATCTTTGTCTTTTAGTTCTCATTAATACCTGCCACTTATGTTCGTTATACAGTCATGTCACTCAATACCAAATTTGGTGTATATCAAGCTAACGAAACGGCCGCGAGCGCGCCATGAGCGTGGAAAGCAAGTCATGTCACGCATGACATGTCATGATTTCCATATTACCACTTCTCATTTATGTTCGTCATACAGTCATCTCACTCAATACCAAATTTCGTGTATCTCAAGCTAACGAAACGGCCGCGAGCGCGCCATGAGCGTGGAATGCAAGTCATGTCGCTCATGAAGTCATGCTTTCCATATTACCACTTGTCATTTATGTTCGCCATACAGTCATGTCACTCAATACCAAATTTGGTGTATCTCAAGCTAGAGAAACGGCAGCGAGCGCGCCATGAGCGTGGCATGTAAATCCTACTTTTCATGACAAGTTAGTCATGATTTTCATGATATGACCAGCTATTTACGTTCGTCATACAGTCATGTTATGTCATAAAAAATTTGGTATAAATCCCATTAACGATACGGCCAGGAGAGCACAAAGTCGTAGGCGGCTAGATAGATAGATAGCTAGATAGATACGCTCAAACTCGCCGAAGTTCGCCAAGAAATGCTTCGCATTTAAAAAATACTTCCCGACGCGCGGAATCGAACGGGCGACCTCTCGCTCCGCAGCGCGTGGCGCTAACCACTGTGCAACAGAAGCGCACGTCCCTCAGCATACTAACGGCGAGCTGCAGCGGCGAATGCTGCGGCGTACCTCCAGCAGCATTCGCCGCTGGCGGTACGCCGATCTCTGGGGAATATCGGCGTGTTCTCTGACTTACCAGCAAACCAGCGCGATGACGCAAACTGCGCGCTGGGCCCCCCCACCCCCCCCCCCCCTCGTTGCGACGCGTTGGCTCCCCAACTTTCAATTTGGCCTGCAGGGCGTAGTCGCCTTTGCCCGGGCGTGGGCGCGCGCTTAACTTCGGGTGGGGAGATGGGGGCTGTTTTACGTCGTGTGCTTTCGCCTGTACGATTGCGTTTAGGTTACACAGCGCACAAAGGTCACTTCGCTCGCTGCAGAGGCCCCGTTTCCGAAAGAAGCGCGCTGTTCAAACACAGTGAAGTAACAACTGTGTCATTTGTTCACGCTCGTCCTGTGTGTACCTGTGCGTATGTTTCGTGCGTCCTTTGCGCTTGAGCAGTGCGCTCCAAGTTTCGATCTGCTTTCCGTTTTTCGTGTGAAATGCCAATTTGTTGCTATCGCACTCATTGCTTTCGCCGTCACGGCGAAACTGTGACTTTTAAGACGAAAGTGTGTTACGCCGGGGCCCACCAAGACTTTGGTGACGTATTTCCGTCACAGATATAACGTTGTAAAATGAACGCTACAAAATGCAAAAGAAAAAATCTTCCCCATCTCCCGCTAAAGGGAACCATGTGTGGATGCGAAGCAGCGGGGAGATGGCTAGCTTGAGCGGGAGAAACGTCGCCGCTCCCGATTCGCGGCAGCGGCCTGGGCGCTCATCTCGGCGCTGCACAGGAGAGAGAATGAGGCGCGCGCGCTCGGTCATTTTCATACCGCGGAACTACCGTGGTGCCCACAGCGGAGTATGCAGCTGTCACACCACCTGTCGTGCGCGCCGCTCCGTAGAGGATTCCTAGAGGAAAGGACGGGGGGGGGAGCGTAGGAGAGGAGAGAGAGGGGCAGGGTACGTGCATGCGCTGTGGGGGTGTGGGACGCGGGAGCCGCTCCGTAGAGTAGAGAGGGGGGAGAGGACGCGCATGCGCTGTGTGGGACGCCGGAGCCGCTCCGTAGAGTATTCCAAGATGATTCCAAGAATAGAGGAAGGGGGTGAGCGTACGAGAGCATAGGGGAGGGGACACGAATGCTGTGGGGGGACGCGGGGGGCCGCTCCGTAGAGTAGATGATTCCTAGAGGAGAGAAAGGGGGTGAGAGTAGGAGAGAGAGGGGGAGGGGACGCGCATGCGTTGTGGTGGTGTGGGAAGGAGGGACGGAATAAGCCCCCTCCAAACACATGCAAGCAAGATCAAGGAATGGAGTCAACCTGGGCGACAGACACCACCTGCCTAGCCATTGCTGAGCAGCCTCTCTGTGCTCTCGGCCATGACTCAAGGAATGGGGTCAACCTGGGCGACAGACACCACCTGCCTAGCCATTACTAAGCAGCCTCTCTGTGCTCTCGGCCATGCCTCTGATGATTGTAGTAGGGTTGACGGCCTTCATATAACTACAGTGTTCTGGTTCACATAATGGGTGCTTCCCTACTTCATGAAAGTGGCCGGACGCGGGACGCGGGACGGACAGAGCCCCGAGCATAAGATGCTTCGCATCTAAAATTCCCCATCTCCCGCTAAGGGAACCATGTGTGGATGCGAAGCAGCAGGGAGATAATTAGCTTGAGCGGGAGGAACGTCGCCGCTCTCATTTCACGGCAGCGGTCCGGGCGCTCATCGCGGTGCTGCACAGGAGAGAGAATGAGGCGCGTTCGCTCCGTCATTTTCATACCGCCCAACTACCGTGGCGCCCCCCAGTGGAGTATGCAGCTATCACACCACCTGTCGTGCGCGCCGCCCCGTAGAGGATTCCTAGAGGAGAGGACGGGGGGGACCGTAGGAGAGGAGAGAGAGGGGGAGGGAGCATGCAAGCGCTGTGGGACGCGGGAGAAGCTCCGTAGAGTAGAGGATTCCTAGAGGAGACAGGGGGGAGAGGACGCGCATGCGCTGTGGGGATGTGGGACTCCGGAGCCACTCCGAAGAGTAGAGGACTCCTAGAGGAGAGAGGGGGGAAAGGACGTGCGTGCGCTGTGGGACGTGGGCGCCGCTCCGTAGTGTAGATGATTTCTATAGGAGAGAAAGGGAGTGAGCGTAGGAGAGGATAGGGGAGGGGACGCGCATGCGCTGTGGGGGGTGTGGGACGCGGGGGCCGCTCCGTAGAGTAGAGGATTCCTAGAGGAGAGAAAGGGGGTAAGCGTAGGAGAGAGAGGGGGGAGGGGACGCGCATGCGCTGTGGGACGGGGAAGGAGGGACGGACTTAGCCCCCCTCCAGACTTAGCCCCCCTCCTTGAGAGGCGCCCAGCCAGCGAACGGTCGAGAGTGAGGCGTGAGCAGACGAGAGAGTGGGGCGCAGGGAGGAGAGAGAGCGAACGGCGAGAGAAGGTGCGGCGAAGCCCTGCACCTACCCTCTCCAACACTCTCTCGCACCACATGCTCCGGTTGCTAGGGGCGAGGATCAGCGCGCGCGCCAGCAGCTGTTACTATGGGAGAGGGAGTGAGAGCGGAGACATAACACCTGCCGGCGCGGGGACACCTCCTCAACCTATCCTCCTCCTCCGCGGACAACGCCGGACAACGCCGCCTGACATAGCCCGACTAAGAAATGGATTCGCATTTAAAGTTCCCCCGCCAGGCGTTGAACCTCTGACTTCTTGGCCGGCGACGAAAAGCGCCCGATGCGCTACCGACTGAGATATCTAAGCAGTTGAGACTCTCAACAAACGCGCCTTATATCTCTCACACATTCTCTCCCGCACGGTGCGCTCTGTTGGCGAGGCGGCGTAGTGCCGCCGTCTGTGACTGGTGAAGTAATGCGGCATCACTTACTAGCAGCGACTGAGAGCGATTCGTCGACGACGCAGTTAAAGCATGGCATCCGAGATTGCGAGCCGGTGCGCAATTTCGAAGGCCATAGTTAAAGCTTTTCGATTGTATTGAAAAACCCTGGCCGTGCTAGCATCGGGGAGTCGCCGACGCAGTTATGTCATTTGCCTTTCGCTTCGTGTTAGCGTGTGACAGCTGGTTGTCGGAGTCGTTTCGCTTCCACGTGCACCAATGGTGTTTCGCCGCCGACTACTTTGGGTGCGATTGCACCGACTAATAAAACTGCTGCAGTAAGCGCTGCAGTAAGCAGTGCAGCAACGCAACGATGTAGATGGGCGAATGTCATGCCTTGGTGGAGCGAGACAGAGCCCAGCGGGAGGTGGAACGCCCGCACGCGTTCGCGGCTCCAGCTATGGACCTCTGCCTCCCGCGTTGCTGAAGCGCATTGTGGTAGTGTATGCGTGAGGGCAGGCGTAGGTTACCCTATTACTCAAAAGCGCACACCGTACCCTTTATCTCCTTAATAGACGACGCTTTGAAGATGTTCATATCGAGTATCAGTGGTTAGTGTGCGCTTGTTGTTATCTTTGCGCGGGATTCACGACCAGTGATCCAATTTAGCGGATTTTCCGCTAAATCTGGCGGATTTTATTTGATTCTGACGGGGAAAAATTTGTCTAGCGGCTAGCGGATTTTTTGACGGGCCATTTCCATACATAGCGGATTTCTGGCGGATGCCTCACGCAGTGCACTGATTCAAAATCGTCGGAAGCATTGCCGAGAAACTTAGGGCACATTCACACTTGAGACGAGAAAACGCCAAAGCGGCCGGAAAACCACGTCCGCGCGCGTCGGAAACATTCACATTCATTCTGCCCCCTCGTACATGCCACCGCCGCCGCCGCTTTGGCCACTTTGAGAATTCATTCCACTTTACCCGTTTCCTGAGCATTAAATTTCGTACCGAATTCTAGTTATGCATGCAAGGCACGGAAAAGAAACAGTTTGCACCTTTTCAAACCTTTTTTCGGGAGATACACCAGCAGAAACAACCCGAGCGGACACCACTGCAGCGGCGGCGGCGGTCTCAACCGATTGTGCAAACGCGAGACGCGTTTGGGCATGCCGACTCGCTGCTGCTGCACCTTCTTCTAATTCCAGCGTTCTCGGCGATCGTAATCCAAACCAGGCTCTCGATGAACGCGTCCTTGTCGAGGCCGTGAGCTTTGTCGTGCTGCACGGGTAGTTTGCAATTGCGCCGATGCGAGCCACCGCCGACGCCTGTGCCGCCATGTTGAACTTGTGGCCGGTTGTTTACGTCACGTGGTTTGAGCTAGCTCAGCCAAAGCCATGAAGCGGAAAGGCGATCCGCTATCGCGTGCCGGAAAAATCAGTCCGAGAGCGATTTTCGCGCCGCCTGATTTTCCGGCCGCTTCGGTGGCGAAACGAGCAGATTTCCGGCGTCTTTTGCCGGTTTCGCCTCTTTCGAGGCCAAGTGTGAACGCGGCCTTAGAATACCTAATCCGCGAAACGTACTACTGGTTGGCAAGATCCCCTGCCCGGTAAATTGCATACAAGAAGCTCCACGGTCTGATGAATTGCGGCGATGAACCACTGAAAATTTTGCAAGAGTGCAGGACGCGGTGGCTATCCCTCGTCGAAATAGCTGTTTCAAGGATCGTGTACCAGGGTTCCGAATTGAAGATGCATTTGGAAATGGCGAGGCGCACTGAAAAGTGCTACGCGGCAGAAGTGCTGTACGGTATGTACGAGAATCAGATCAATCTGCGGTACTTTCGTTTTTTTTTTTTTTTGAGACCGATTCTGACAGATGTTCAGAGGTCAAAAAAGGCATTCGAGGCGATAGATGTGGACCAAACAAAGCTGCTAAAAGACCTCATGACTTTGCTTTCAACCTTGCTTCATAAAATCGTGATTCCGATAGACAAGGTGGATGTTCATATGTCCAGACGTGAGGACCACTTTAACCCCAAGCCATATCTGGGCTACTTCTTTGAGACGTACGTTGGCAGCATGAAGGCTGAGAAGACCGACGGGTTCTCTCTCGCAGATGAAGCTGTGATGCGAGAAAGATACATAAAACCACGCTAGTTGATCAAATCAGGCAGCGACTACACTTCATCACAGTTCTCCAGAATACATCACTTTTGTCGGTCGAAAACACTTCTTGCATCATGAAGGAGCCATTGATTCATCTGCTGGAAGCAATGCCAGTGCCCCCGTTATCAATCGCAACGTTGAAAACCAGTGGAGAAAAATCGCCCTGCTGCGCTGTGAAACATTGGAATTATGCTGCACTAACTAGCCCAATGCCCAACCTTAGTGAACATTTGTAACTTTTAGCGTCATCTATGCTGAGGTTGACGACAACCGTAGCACTGAAGCCTCTAGCATTCTAGTTACACTCTATGGAAGACTCTTTTATATGTTAGTTCAGCTCTCATAGTTTTGGGGAGCCTTTAACAATGATAAAAGATTTTTATCATACGAAATTTCACTGTTTCCTTTTAATAAAATAAGTCTTAGCGGGAAATTTAGCGGATATTTTTTAGAATCTAGCGGAATCTGCCGGATTTCTCATTGTTTTCTAGCGGATTTCTCACGCCCATCGATGGCAACATTGTTCACGACACGCTGTGTCCCGGTATACGTTAAAAACTTCAGCTACCACAACGGTTCAATCATGATCATAGGCGGTAGTCGTCGCGATGGAGGTGTGCCACTAGGCGTCAACGTGGGTGTGTCCACGTGAAACGGTGCTATAGCTTCCAAACACCAATACACATTGCACACGCTCTCATATACGTATCACTAAACAATAAGCACCACTTCTGGGAGTACGTTTCACTTTCGTGTTATAGCGATTCCTATGACGGAGGGATTAGTCATGTTTTTTTCTTTAGTCACATGACAGTAGCCTTCGCCGTTCCAACCACGTGACAATATTGTGGCCGAGGAGTGTACCATTTTTGCGCTAGGTGCACTCCTATTTCCGAAACTGTGCATTTGACGGGATAGTGTACTTCGCGGCCGAAATTTGTATATTCAAGCGAAGCGTGCACTGCCAGACCTGTCACGTGCAGCACCATAAAGCCCACCAACACAGAAAAAAAAATACGTGACTTGCTCCCCCAGAAGCACTCCTCACACACACCTGTCGCGGACCAAAGAAATAATGACCAAAACTAAATAAACTTCCTTTCCGGAGCTGTGATGTGTAACCGGGTCACCCCGGTCCGAAGGCGAGTGCGTTGACGACTAGGGCCACGCGCCCCTGTTTACCAAATACGAACTGAAGATATATATATATAGAGAACGATGACAAGGCTGAGAGGTCACCCAGAATTAGTATGTCCGGTTTGCTACTAGCGGGGAGGAAAAGGGAAAGAACAGACTAACAACAAAGGAAAGAACAAAACGGGCGGAGCGGGAGTACTATGACCTCGCGGGAGTACTATAATCCTTTAAACACAACATGAAAAACATACTGTTAAACAAGTCTTTTGTTCATCTATAATAAATTTATTTTCATCATCATTCTTCTTATTCCTACCTATGTGTACGTTCAGTTTTGTAAAATGCTGCTCATATATATATATATATATATATATATATATATATATATATATATATATATATATATATATATATATATATCTTGTGAGACGACGCCAGGTACGAAGAAACGATCGTTGTAATCACAGCAAAGGCGCGCGAGCCCGAAAACGAACACCCGGCGAGAGAACACACGATGATGATGATCACGATGATTTGTATGCACAGGTGAAGATGATAAACTACACAGTCAGCGCTCACACTATTTCCCCCCCTTCCCGAAAGCGGTCAGCAAGACGTCCATTTAGTAAGGGTACGAGCGCCGGATATAGGGCTTCAGGCGAGACACATGAGCTATCTCGGTACCACGACGACGGCGGTCAGAAGCCGAACTAACAGGAGCGACGCGATAATTCACAGCAGATGTTCGTTGAAGTACGGTGTGTAAGGACCCAGGTATCTGTGAACGAATTTTTCACAGAGCCCCAGTGCGCGAACAGGTGTCCACAGGAGCACTTCGTCGCCTGGGTGGAACGACACAACTCTATGTGTTGCATCCCAACGAACTTTCCGCTTGGCCTGAATGGTAGAGGTGTTGGCGCGGGCCATTTCCCGGCAGCGGGCGACGCGGGCAGCGAACTCTTCTGGAAGGGACACAGATGGGACAGAGGGCGTCGACAAGTAGCTGGTGTCCAGAACAAGAGACGGTGCACGGCCATACACGAGGAAGAATGGGCTGTAATTTGTAGTGCGTTGTATGGCAGTATTGTAAGCAAACGTGACGAAAGGTAGTATTGTGTCCCAGTTTTTGTGATCGGGCTGAACATACATAGAGATCATGTCTGACAAAGTTCGATGAAAACGCTCGGTGAGACCATTGGTCTGCGGATGATATGCCAAGGTGGTCTTATGGATGGTGTCAGACGACTGTAGGACTTCAGCGAGAACATGGGAAAGAAATGTCTTGCCACGGTCACTAAGGACAACACGAGGGGCGCCGTGGCGCAATATAATGGCACGCAGGACAAAGTCGGCGACTTCGGAGGCAGCGCCAGAAGGAAGAGCTGCCGTCTCAGCGTAGCGAGTCAGGTGGTACACGGCAGTAACAATCCAGCGGTAACCGGTGAGTGTAAGTGGAAGAGGTCCGTATAAGTCTATGCCCACGAACTCGAAGGGAGCGGACGGGCACGGTAGAGGTTGCAAAGGAATGGCGGGAAGA
>JALIZH010021043.1:0-36205 GCA_030522465.1 Rhipicephalus appendiculatus
ACATGTTTTCCATATTACCACTTGTCATTTATATTCGTCATACAGTCACGTCACGCAATACCAGACTTGGTGTATATCAAGGTCAGAAAAAACGGGCCATGAGCATGCCGTGAGCGTGGCATGCAAGTAATGTCGCACATGACATGTCATGATTTCCATATTACCACTTGTCAGTTATGTTCGTCATACAGTCACGTCATGGAATACCAATATTGATTTATACTAAACTAACGAAACGGCCGTGAGCGCACCATGAGCGTGGCATGTGAATGATGTTGTACATGACATGGACGTCATAATTTGCATATTACCACCTGTCATTTATGTTGGTCATGCAGAAATGTCTCATCGTACCAATTTTTGAATATATGAAGTTTGAGAAAACGGCCGCAGGAGCACTACGGCCATGGCGTGTAAATCATACTTTTTCATGACAAGTTAGTGACGATTTTTATGATATGACCAGTCATTCATGTTCATCATACAGTCATGTTATGCCATACGGATTTTGGTATAAATCCCATTAACGATACGGCCAGGAGAGCACAAAGTCGTAGGCGGCTAGATAGATAGATAGATAGATAGATAGATAGATAGATAGATAGATAGATAGATAGATAGATAGATAGATAGATAGATAGATAGATAGATAGATAGATAGATAGATAGATAGATAGATAGATAGATAGATAGATAGATAGATAGATAGATACGCTTAAAGTCGCCGAAGTTTGCTAAGAAATGGTTCACATTTAAAAAACATTGCTGATCACTCCGTTATAGGAATCGGTACAACACGAAAGTGAAATGTGTCTTCACAGAAGTAGTTCAGCGTTTATTGTGCATTGTTTCGTCACAAGGGCGATGGAATGAATGCTATAGCAAGAAATTGCAATGTCACGGGAAGAACGGCAAGCAGCTCGAAACTTAAGCGCGCTCCTCAAGCAGAAAGTACGCGCGAAAAGAACATACACAAGGATGAGCGCGAACTGTCGCGGCTCGACACTTAAAAACGAGCTGCACAAAGAGAAGGATGCACACAACGAACGCACAAGTGTGCACAGGATGAGCGCGAACTAACAAAATAATATATGCGGTTTTCTCGTTCAATAATGACGATATGATTATGGGAGACACCTTAGTGGAAGGCTCCGGAAATGTCGACCACCTGGTGTTCTTTAACGTGCCCCTAAATCTAAGTACACTGTAAATTTTTATGAAAAGGTGCACGCGAGCGCGTGGCGTGCACGCTCCGGCGGCTGCTTGCAACGCGTTTAAGTGGGAGCGAGAGCAACCACAGCTTCTTTTCCCGTCATCTAGTGGCGATCAAAACAACCAGTCATTGGTGATATGGAACCGGCGGCAAGACTGCAACCTCCCTCTTCAAGGCGATTACGAAAATTTAATGTAAAGGCGGCGGAGATTCATAAGGCCTTAAAAGACGCTGCCAGTGAACCTGGAGGTGGGGCTGCGATGAGGTATGGTGCTATAAAGTGAAAGAGGGGGGGGGGGGCAGTGTTTACTAAGACTGCACGAAGTGATAAATAGACACGTACACGCCCGTCTGGAAATACGTGCGTGCCTCACCCATAGCACTGCTCATGAAGCCCGCCTTCAAGCTTCACCAGAGGCGTTAATGAAAGCCTTCTCCTTGGCTCGTGAAGGTACCGCGATGTGCTGCCAAGTCACCGTCTTGGCGCCCTAGTTAAAGCCTGCTCACTGCAAGTGAGGAGGAAGTAGTCTTCCGGTCATTCCGCGGTCACACGTGCATCGCTTCTCGATGAGCACGGCTCGCAGCTGGTTCCCAGAGCCGCTACTGCAGGCGTTCTTGTTTGACTATGCATCGCTTACCAGCGCACTCCTATCATGGCTGGTTGGTATCTAAACGCACCTTTTACATAGTTTTTGTTAGTTCGTATGTTTCGAACTGCAAAGTCTTAATTTGTCCGCAACCATCTTGCCGTACGTGATCTGCCGGGTTACCGGGCGACCGCAGTGTCGCTGGTAGCGACATTGGATATTGCAGCCTCGAACGAGAAACGGGCGCTGGTGAACCTTCAGTGACCATACGTGCTATGATTTACTGCTCGTGTAAAGCTCCGTCGCAACAGAATTGATCAAAACATCTTCTAGCGAAGCTTCTATCGACTAACCTCTGTTGGTGGTGTTGTTTCAAAATCTGCCCTCACCAACAACAAACCCTGCTCACTCAGAGCTGGCGCGCGCACCAGAGCAAAAATAAATTTAAAAAACAAAACAAAAATTAGCGTTGCTTGCCCTAGCAGCGCAAGGCTGGAGAAAAAGCGGAGCTGATTGGCACCTAGCTAGTCCTGGCTTTTAAGAGGTTATGTTTGGTTATGCCTAGTTCTGCGAGGTGATACTTGGTTTCGCTACTTTTTGCGAGCATTTCTATATGATTTATTGATTGGTTATTTATTTATCAATTAGCTGTCGATTGGCTGTCGATTGGTCCATACAAGGGTATTGGCCATGCATTGCGGGGTATGCTCATTAAATTCAACCAAGCATTTTGTAGAATTTATTGGTTATTGATCGATTATCGACTAGTTATTCATGGACGATCGGTATGCTATCACATGGTATCAATATGTAGACTAAGCCTAACTAGTCTCCATCACGTTCAGCTACAATTAGCCACGCTTAACTAATCTTGACTTAGATTATCTGGCTATGCAAAGCCAGACTGAGTTTCTGCGAACGCCGCACGGATTAACGGCCAGCTTAAGCAGCTCCGCCATTAACAATGTTTATTTTCAGGGCTGGTGTTCGAACCCGAATCACTGCTGTCTCAAGGCGAGTGCCTTGGACACAAGGCCACGCGCTCACGCTTGGCCACTGTGAACTGAACTGTAGCATATGAATGCGTTCTACCGGCGATGCAACAAACAATTTGGGCGCTGTGGGCAATTCATTGGGATATTTCGTGTTGGCGGGTAAAAGCTATCTGCTGGAGAACGTGTAAGGTCTATTTCAGGAATTGCACATTTCAAGGAAATTAGGACTTGCAATGACGAACGCTTGAAAGAACATCAAAGACGTCACGCCGATTCCATCCGAAAACAGCGTTCCGGGGGCGACCTCTAGAAAGAAAAAAAGAAAAGCACTACGTTCGGCACGCCGCTGCCAAGCTTCCTCTGCCCCCCATTACCCCGAATGGGGAAGGGCTTCTGAATTTTTTAGTTTCGTGTTTGCATATGAACACCGGTGCGACACAAAAAATTTTGCAGCAAATGTTAGTTTCTCATGACGCTACAAGATGGCGCTACAAGCCTTGTTATTTTAAAACCCATTGATCTTGGGAAAGTAACGACACTCTCCTCCGCGCGCGCGTTTCCCCTCGATTCTCCTCGCCCGCCGGCGGTACGCGGGGCGCGCGGCGCCATTTTTCGCCGGGGCTCCCTCGGCTGTGGGCAAGCTGCTGAGCAGAGGTCAAGGGTGCACTCCGCGGCTGGCCCTTCGGCTCTACGAGGCGGCTGCAACGGCAGCACAAACCTATGCATTGCCCTTTGGTGCAGCTGGCGCCACACCGCAAAGAACAGTTGGAGCGGCAACACCGCATGGCGATTCGGCACTTGATGGGTCTCCCGCGCCAGTCGCCCGTGGCTGCTAGGTTGGCGGAGGCCCAGGTGTGGCCTCTGTCGCTCCTAATGCTGCGACAGGCGCTGCATCAGGTGGGCCGCCTGCTCTCCTTCGGAGACTGCGGAGCCGACGAGCTTCACGTATGGGGACAGATCTGCGCTCTTTATGCAGAACTGGTGCCCCAAGCCCCCCTGTCCCATCTAGCCGCCTCCACCGCACCAGCAGCCCCTGGACGTGCAGTTGGAGCTGGACAACCTCAGCAAAAGGCGGACACCGGCGTGTGAGCTCCACCAGTCAGCCGTGGCGAAACTTCATGACAGGCTACGGGGGCATCTTCTGCTGTTCACGGACGGGTCTGTCCAGGACGGCCCCCACTCGGCCGCGGCTGCCTGTGTCATACCATCGACTGGGACTGCCATCCGGTGCCGCCTTCCCTTTCACGCCAGCTCCACTGCAGCCGAATTGGCTGGCCTTCACCTGGCAGCCGACTACCTCGCTTCTACAACACCCCAGCTGCCGGTGGCGATTCTCTGTGACTCCCGGACCAGCCAGCCCAAGCCAGGGTCACCGTGGCGCTGCTGCACGCCAAGCTCACAGCCATCAGAGCTAGCGGTGTGCGTCTCTCCCTCCACTGGCTTTCCCTCGCACGTTGGGATAGCTGGGAACGAGGAGGCTGACGCCGCCGCTAAGGGCAGCACACCACAGCGACGCCCCCGTCACCAAGGCGGTAGCCCTGTCGGACTACTCTCGGCAGCGACTGCGGCAGCTGCTACCAACGGCCCACCCTGACGTGCGAGTGGAAAGCGGCAAACTGCCACCACCCCTTCCGGAGACCGGCCTGGAGAGACGGGAGCGGTGGCTACTGCTTCGCCTGCGAACCGGCAGCGTCTGGCCCTGCGGCACGCATGTACTCCAAGGGTCGCTGCCCATCGCCTGCGCGCCGCAGATGCGGCGACGTCGAAACACTGGGGGGATATCATTAGCTCCTGCCCTGCTTTGGCCGCTGAACGATGCGTGATGGCGAGCCGCTATCACCTGCTTGGCCTCCCTGCGACAACTGCGGAGGACTTCCTTTTTCCCGCGCGGTCGAAGATACTAGCCCTGCGAGCGTTCATCGAGTTTGCGGTTCCTGCAGACCTCGCCGCCCTATGCCGAACGCTTGCCTTCGTGCTCCCGCCTGCGCTGACAAGATACCCTCTTGCCATGCTACTCTCTCCTCCTTTCTATCTTCTCTTCTTCCTATCCTCTTTACTTCCCCTTCCCCATCCCTAAGGGCACTGAGCCGTGCCCCCACGTCGGGAGGCAGAATATAGCACCCTTTTTTAGGGGCGAAGCTCCTTAGCCCTGTCGGTCGTGCGTCCCTTGTATGTAGTAGCCACCTGCTGATGGCGATGACAATCGCGATCGCGATCGCATAGTGGGTACATGGAATGTACCCGCGTCATAACGATTACGCTGATGACGATGACGATCGCGATGCCATACAACACATGGCATCGCGATACCACATGGAATGTACCCACTATGCGTCATAACGATGACGCTGATGACGATGACGATCGCGATGCCATACAACACATGGCATCGCGATATGGATCTCACATGCACATCGTTTGACCACATTCAACCAACCATCATCACGTCTTTGATGATGTACCTCAGGAGCTTCGCCCACTCATCATCATTCACTCCGCGGATATGCTGTGACTTTTTTTTATCTTCTTTTCCCCAACCACTCTCTCTCTCCCTCTGGCGCGTCGCAGAATTCAATGGAGGCGCGTGATTTCGGGCAACTTGCGCGCCGCAGTAGTTCAGGAAATTTTGAAAAATCGCAGAGAGACGCGTCACTAATCTGCCCTCGTTTCGCATGCTTTCGTATTCTCGCGCTTTGCGCATCGTGCAGACGCCATCCGCGTTTCAGCGCTTAATTTCGCGGACACCTTTGTTAAATTCCGAAGTGTGTTCTGCAAACGCCTGTGCCCATTGAGACAGGGTCGGTCAGCGTTTAGGTCAGAATGAAACGCGATGCACGCGTCTCCATCCTTGCGTGATTGGACACGTTGAGCACAGCGACGTTACGCAAGCAAAGCGAGAGCGCTGTAGAGTCCAACGCGACCGGCGTCCGTTTGCGCGCCTCGGCGGCCATCTGGCACCGTGCCAGGGCACGGACGGACGGACAGACGCACGGGACAGAGTACGGTCTATTTTAAACCTGTATACGCACTATGAACGTTCTATGTACGGTAGATGTAACACCTGTGTTTCGGTCCGACGGGGACCTACGACAACGGTCACAACAGACATGATGAGAGCCTAAGGAGCTTCATAGCCAAAAGCGGCGGAGAACGAGAGGACGCCAAAGGGGCGAGGAGGGAGAGAGGAGGTCACGCTCGTGGTGGCGAGTACAAGGGATGGCGGTACTTTTATGTTATTTACGTGCATTATTCCAGCGACCAATAACCCGGAAACAGCCATAAGCTTATAGAGCAACCAAGCTCTTAGCTAATTGCAGATACCGGGACGCTAAAGCCAATGGCGAAATTAGAAATTCTAGCGACCACGTACTGTTGCGTCTTGCCTACAGCTGCAGAACACATTATTATTATTATTATTATTATTATTATTATTATTATTATTATTATTATTATTATTATTATTATTATTATTTTGAGGTCGCATCAGCATTTCCGTCAAAAGAAAATAACGAAACTGCTGCGAGTACTCGATTATCTCTCTGATAAAGCTTTACACCATCACTAAGCTAAACCATGCAACTCGCTGCAATATTAGGGCTATTGGCCTCGATGACATCGCGTGGCACCACCTATGTCGTGACGTCACTCATATGATGTCGGATTTCATCGTCTGCTGGAGCTCCACATCTCCATGGTTTTTCACATCACGCGTTTTTGTTATGGGCACCGCGCGTGCTTCACCAGTGTTATAAAGCTCATTACTTAAAGAAGGGGTACGACCTGATAATCCGGGCAAGCAAACCACGAGTCGGTGCACCCGGTGGCAACCACGTGTAGCACGCTACAATCATCCCCTAAAGCCGGTGCAGCTGACACCGTAGAACTTGCACCAACGAGGGAAACGTGCCGCTGAACAATAATACCCCCCACGCGTGCTGCGCAAATGCACAACTGTCAACGAACACGTGGGAATGGTGAGCGGAGTGAATTGCCACAAACGATTAGAAAGCCTTGTGGAATCTGCCAAAACGAAGGGCCGATTTCGCCTCCACTGCTCATTTTCGTTGTGCTCCGATCTGATTGACGATCATCACCGTTTCGCTTTTATTTTTTTTCAGTGCTGATAAATTTACTTTTCACCGTGACTTACACTTGTCGGCAACGTATAGATGTTAGTTTTCAGCGCCTGTGATGAGATCGTAAACGTGACAAAATGTTTCTTTCTTAAGGACCTCGCCGTGAGAGATATCTGAGACTCGAATTCTCTTCTTTTTGCTGATTTTGTTAATTTACAGTGAGCCTGTCGTTCTCTATCATCAGTAAATTCATCGACAAACGCACACGATGATCGAGCGGCCGGGAGCGCTCGTGAGAGCACGTCAGCTGTTACCGAACATCTTAGCTGCGGCGGCGTACACGAAATCCTTGTCACGAAAGTGCTGTCCGCGGACCCGCGAGCGTTGACGTCTTTTCCCATTTTCGGCTTTACCAGCCAAGTGTCGCGCATTTCATAGCACTTGGGGTAGTGATGAAAACTTACAGCGAGGTCTGTCGCATACGTGTGGCACTGAGGCATCGAACAGTACACGAACAAGCTGAAGCTGCTTGCAGTCTGCCACGGTGGTGTAGCGGTTACGGTACTCGGCTGCTGAACCGAAGGTCGTGAATTCAATCCCGGCCGTGGCATTCGCTTTGCGATGGAGGCCCGTGCACTGTACGATACCAGTGCACGTTAAAGAACACCAGATAGTCGAAATTTCCGGAGCGCTTCACAACGGAGTCCCTCAATCATATCGTGATTTCGGGACGTAAAACCCCAGATATTATTATATTATTTGTAAAAGGTGCTTGCACGCAGTAAAGTAAAAAGTTGGGCGAGATGGTGTTGGTTCATGATAAACAGAGGGGTGCGATAATACGGCGAACAAAGAAAAAAAGTCACAGTTTCACCGCAAGGGTGAAGCAATGAATGCGATAGCAACAAATTATAATGTTATACGAAGTGAGGCTGGCAGCCAAGTCTTTTGGATCCGATCTTACGCAACTCTAGAAAACGCTTGTTTAAGAGAATTCTCTTCGCGTTGAGAGTGCAGCACGTAGAAGGGTACACCGGCCGCCCGCTGTCGGCTGCCGAGATGGGGAGATAACGCGCGCGCCCGCGACGACCGCGGTCGTAAAATCGAAGGTCGCTCGGGGGGACCCCCCACCCCCCCCCTCGCGTCTTTTCACGCTCGCGAACGACGGGCGGGGCCGGTTGAACAGTTGGGGGGATCTTATCGCATGCGCCTCGGAGCGACGGAGCTGCCGGCTCGTTTGATCGCCGCTTCAGCCGCGTTCACCGCTCCCGCTCGCCCGCTATTACCCCGCTGGTAGAACGTACGATGCGCAGGGGGTTCTTATCAATTTGGACTTCATACGCGACATGACGGCGACGGCAACGGCGACGGCAAAAACCCGTCGAGACTGTCCATATAATTGCTATCGCAATAAAAGATGGACACGGGACGACGCGCTACTAGCAACTGAAATATGTTTATTCAGGAAAGACATATTTATACCACCTTGCTAGGTTGCTTGCACGCAACCTAGCATTGCTTATTCAGCGATATCTCCAGCTGTCCAGATTAAGCTTCACAAGCGCAGAACTCAATACCGCGATTATATACGAACGTCACGTTCCACAAATATACTACGCAGCAAAGCGAGCAGGAGCATCCTATCTGTAACGTCAAAACGATCGCAGCGCCGGCCGCTTCAGTGGAGGCCCTCGCGGCCAATACTCTGTATCATCAGATGTCGCTACCAGCGTTGTTGCTCCTGTATATTCTTTCGGTAAACGGGAAACGGCAGGAAATGCGCGAAAAAGCAAAAGCTTTATACAAATCAGTTATAGTTTAAAACTTATTTGCGCGCTAGTTGGTAAGTCATAATGGCATATGGCAGCGCACCGAAGCGAGTTGAAGTTCAGCGCTTGTGTCGTCCCCCCTGTGTCCATGATCGTTGTCTTACCTGGTGTGCGCTGCCATATGCCAGTTATAGTTTGTTCGTAAACTACTTAATTTGCGTATTTAAGTTAAACGGAGAAGTATAGGTACAGGGCAACGCTGGTAGCGACACCTGATGATGCAGAGCTCGACCATAGACACGCAAAGGTAATATTTATTTATTTATTTATTTATTTATTTATTTATTTATTTATTTTTGTGCAACAATACAAGATTGTCATGGTGCTTGTGGCAAAAGGTGACGTTACAAGAAACGTCACCTGATTAGGCCTCTAGCACCATTGTGATAAGTTGCAGACTTTACCGAACTGCTGGTGTAAAGCATTGTCAGTGAGATAACCGTTAACTCACAGTAACTTCATTATTTTGTTTTGACTACAACAGTGACGCAATTAAAAAAAAAAAACAGGTATGAGTGGCAGTTGGAAGAAACACCACGAGATGTCGCTACCAGCTCTGCTACTGTAAAGTCCCTAAAAAAACTAAAGTAGCGCCAACCGCGCCCCTTCGCCTCTGCCTCCTCTCCCAGCAGCTGCAGCAGCGCCTCTATGGTGTCCGCCAGGAAACTGCCGAAAGCACGGCCGGCCGTGCATACCTTCTCCCGGCGCACGGGAGAGGGTATGCACAGCGCCGGGAGAGGGTATGCACAGAGGACAGACAAGATGGCGCGCTTGCACTACCAAGCGCTGGGGAGAGGAGGAGCCTGCACGCCGACACGTATGGCGCTACTTTAGTTATTCTAGGGACTTTATGCTACTGCCGTGAACGGCTCGAGCAAACCGGTATCCACTATCATTAAGGCGTTTACGGACTAAGTAAACATCTGCATTAAACACACTCGTCCTCCTCAGGTGACACACGCCACGAAAAAACGCTGATGGGCTTACATTTATTTCCGAAGCAGATAGCTTATCACGAGGTCGTTTCACAATTTGAAGCGCTAGCTTTGTTCGTGAAGTTGTGTATCGATCAATCAATCTTTCATTCAGTCAATCAACAAAGCGAGTTTGCATGTAAGCCGATCCCTGTCTACGCAGTTGACAAGGTTTTGTCTTGATACCTGGCTAATTGGGGAACAATAAACCTTAAGAAACGTGCGACCAGCGAATATGAAGACACACAAACGAGCTCATTTTATGTCGCAGCCCGGGCCGGGCTGCGACATGTGGGGCTTCGTTAAGGCGCTGGGCTCGGTTATCGGTGCACTGAGAAGGACCGCGCTGTTCGTAAAGAAAACAAATTATGCAAATTGCAAAGAGTGCTGTGGGACTACCATGAGGTGTATAACAGCGCTTTATGTAGGCACGATTTTATTCTAAAAGTTCCTCTTGAGGCGACTGTTCAGAGAGTCTAGATACCAGTTCGCATAGGCTGCACGATGACCATGCCTGGCATTTCCTTTCAGGCAGCTCGGGCAGCCATGAACATTTATTTCATCTTTTTCTTGTAATCACCTTAAAATGCATTTCTTGCGGTGTTGTTCTTCTGGCACTTTTACAAAACCTTTGTTGCTTCATAAGGGCGTCCATTTTTATATTAAACTGTTACGTAAGCCTTTAACAAATCCAGTGGCAACAACCTTTTTGTCGCCTTTTGTTCACCAACTTGCAACGGCACTTTTCGTGTAATGGTCCAAAAATATTGTCACCTGTACAGGCCGATGCGCCGGGAGATGCTAGAAAATTAAAGGTATCCCCGGAAACATCTGAGCCAGACCAAGCAACTCCTTGTTCGGATCACCTTGTATGAAGCCATTCGTGCAGTCGTGTGCAGTCAAGTTGTGCAGTCGTGTGGTAACGAAACGCGAACAAGAAACAGAATACGTTTCACGAGTGAGAACACAGAACACTATCTCGGACTGTTCATTATGTGGTTGCGAATATGGTTTAAGTCTCAGTTGAAGCGTGCAAGTTCAAATCATGCCAACATTATGTGTAATGGAGAAGGCAGTTACGTCGTTTATGGCAGTTTATAAGGCAGTTTATGTCGTTTACGACAGTTCCTGAAATGGCAAGCGACCAGCTACAAAATGATCTCCAAACTTCTCGTTTCCAATACAGATGCGAACTAGCTCTCAAACAAGTTGACGTCGCCATTGACAAGCTCTCAATTCATGTCTCAGTGACAAGTTGCGAATGGGTTACACCAGAGTTGTGCAACCGTACCTAAGACTTTCCGAGATACCGAGTAAGATTCGTGACCGCAGGAACAGCATGCACGCAAACCACAAGCACACGCATCACTCGCCAAATACATAGATGGTTGTGCAGACGCGAAAATAAGCATAAAAACACATGTTCAAACACTCCTACACGTGTGTACACAAGCTGCTGCGCATGGCTGCCTGCAATGGAATAGCGATCAGCATGGATGAGACGACGTCGTCGCCTGCTTATACGACTAGCAACAAAAACAAAACCTAATGGAGTTTCCCACAGGATGTGGCATGCCAACGGAAGATGTAGTTCTCGGCAAGGGCGAGAACGAATCTTTTGCCGGCTGACCGCACACTGACGTGTGGCGGCATCTGGAAAGGCTCGCCGGCTGGTAAGCAGCCACCAAAAAACAACAAAAACACAGCGTGGTCATCAACGACTGCTTTGAAGAAAAAACACACGGCGCGTGCGCTCATGCCACGTCACAAGGCGCGAGAACGTAGATAAAAAATTCATTACTATCGGCCTACATACAGACACTCGGGGTGTGCATAGATAGGTAGCAGGCGTGAAAATCCGGTTCCATCGCCAGTCTTTTTCTTCATTTCGAACAGTTAATTTATTCTGACACCCCTGACAACACCCCCCAACACACCCACTCACGGCGGGAGTCCACTTTGCGAAGCGCCTGCGGAAATTAGTTTGTGTGTGTTGGGAAGGCGGGGGTTTTGGAGGTGAGAAAAGAGAGCCGAAGCGACACGACTATGCCTGGAGAAGAAATAAACCTACGAACAAAACACTGGCCGTCTATATTGAAATGCGCCTAATGAAGCCGTCCGAGGCGCGAAAGCTCGTTTGTCTTTCGGCTCTTCTTTGCGCCGTGACCGAAGGGGCGTTGAGGCGGTTTTCAAAAGGCCGAGTCGGTTTAACGAAATCGACTTTCTGAGCTCATCTCCAGAGGTCGTCTGTACTAACGATGTCCGTTTCTAGGGCCTTTATTTAGTTCGCTGCATCAGCCTATAACAGGGCCCGAAAGATGAATGTAATACAAACCAGGTTCGATCCCGGCCGCGGCGGTCGCATTCAGATGGAGGCGAAATGGTAGAGGCCCGTGGACTGTGCGATGTCAGTGCAAGTTAAAGAACACCAGATGGTCAAAATTTCCGGAGCCCTCCACTACGGTGTCCGTCATAATCGTATCGTGGTTTTGGGACGCAACCCCAAATATTACTGTTATTACTAATGTAATACAAACACATAAGTCGTAAAATCTGAAAGTTTGTTCATATGCTGTACGTTAGGCGTGCGCATTATTTGCTTGCGCACACATGGACGCGTACGTACGTAAGTCAATACTAAATACAATCCCCCCTCAATATAAGCTACATCATGCCGCCCGAGATCTGTTGCTGCCCGAGGTCTCGAGACCATGCGGTGGTGACGAATATTTCCATAATTGCTTCGAGAAACGTTGGCGGTGACGACTTAGAAAAAAATTGAATAAATGTGAGTAACTTTTGACCCGTTTCGTCGACCGATTTCTCGCATGTTGGCGTCGCAGTGTTGTCTTAGAGCCCCTTTTTACATAAAGCCCCTTTTACAAATTCCCAGTCTCAACACTAGCGCGCAAAGGAATCACAACGGAAGAGAGCGATCGCGTTTCGTGACGCGAGCTCATGATCACGAAATTCGCTGACACAGCTTTTTTCCGCGGTATCATATCCTCTTTGTGAAGCTTCCAGCGCGCTTGTCGGTACGACAGGAGGGTTGAAGAGCTTAAACTGTGCAAGCAATTCCTGTGTTTCCGCTCGTTCTTGACGTATTCGAAAAAATTTCGCGGCAGCGCATTCGTGAGGCAATCATCTCCAACAATGAGGTCAATCGATGATTGGTTGGAAAATTATTTCAGGACCCATTTATAGCTCCTAGCACTGGATTGAATTCTTTCTATTTTAATTTTAGCCATCATCAATGTTTCTCACGACTGAGTAAAGAGTTTATGACAGTAGTTGGTACACCAAGCAGTCATCGAGTCATAGGGCCACAAACGGAGCTCCACTGCCTTTTCATCACATGTAAGCATGATTTTTCATGGCGTACACAGGCGCCGTCAATACAGCCACCGCTGATGAAGGCGGCGCTTGAAGCGCTTGTGATGTGCAAGAAGAGGCAGCGCTGCACCACAGCCTCCTTTCAGTTTTGCAGGTTGTCGATGCTTGCTTTGCAACTTTCGTGAGGATGAATTCCAGCGACAAAATACCATCAAGCGAATGTCGCTTGTTCTATTCCAGTTACTGGAATAAAAAAAAAAAGGAAAAGCGAAAAAAGAAACATCAATTTTCAGATGTGTCTGAAGCGAATGGGGTGCATTTGTGATTGGGTGCGGTGGGTTAGAATACGTGAGCGCTAAGGGGTAAATTTATATGCAAATTCGTCAACTGCGTATACTGCGCGTACGAAGATGCAACGAATATCTTCTGCGAAATTTGTCGCGATGTTGTATAGTTTGTCTTTTTTGTTTTGTGATAACATGCGCGTGCAATGTTCGCAATAACACCGTTTGAATTGGCAGCCTCTTGAAGCTTCCAACGACTTCATTAAAATGCATGCGATAGCACAAAGGACGAATGCTAGGAAAGTTATTACAGGCGACAAATAACCTTCCTCAGAAGCGTGAACACTCCATCTGAGTTGAATGAATTGCACATTTGATAGCGTTTTAAACAGGAAAACCCAATCCCGTTTTGAAATTGCGTTTCACGGCGATTTCATCTCAAGAGTGCATATTACGATCGCATAAGTAGAATGCAACTCGACTGGGTATCGCCGACACACTGTCACGGAATGCGTTTAATGACGCATATCGACTGTACTGATAATTTTTTCGGAACTGTAATGCTCTGGGTAATTCAGTTACATTTTCTTGTAATTGATTACCGGCAGTTAAATACTTTTCTTTAATGAAGTTGTGACCAATATTCGATACTCCTCCCGAAAAATATGCGACCGCTCTGTAGGGACCCCCCCTCTCGTCTGTCTATGCGGGGAGGTCAAACAAAGCGGTCGCATACGAGAGTGCGACAGTGTAATTATACTACTAAAAAGGTTTCGTTGGCCATAAAAGGCAGACTACGGGGGCTGGAGAGTCAATATCTGTCAATCCCTCAGACTATTCAGCCGCACACCGATGCGCCTATAGCTGCCCGCCTCGTCAATCTTTCCGCGGTCTGCGTCACTGGTGCTTGTCACGGATCTCCGGAAAACAGTTAGCCAGAAGGAGCAAATGAGGCGAGAGCGTTATACACGGTGACTTTAAATACACCTTAAATACACCTTAAAGGAAAACACACATTATTCCTAAGACAACTTCAAACACGAAAAATGAACACACTAATTAAAACCAGCGCAGCAAAGATAGGTCCTTCTATGGAAACGTCGGACGGCCTGTCTGATGCACTTTCCACTGTTCGTTCAGCCTATTCCACTCCGTGTTTTCATCTGTCGGCTCCCGTCTTCATTTTGGGTTAACGTTGTGTTTCAGTAAGGTAGAGAAGTGGGGAGTTGGAAACGATGCATGTTGTAAAAAAAAAAAAACATCTACGCGAACAAGACGGAGCACAAGAAGACAATGACACCGTGAGAGCGCTGTCCAACAACTGAAGTTTTTATTGCGATAGCAATTATATGGACACTCTCGGCTGAGTTTTGCCGTCGCCGTCATGTCCCGGATATGTATATGTATTTATATATATAAAAAAGGCATAAAGAAAAATAAATCAGCAGCAAAAAATTGAAGCACACTTTGTACATTCCAAAGTGTGTACGGCGAAAGCGTGTGGCCATTCGACTATACTGCCACGCGCGTTTCTTATGTTCACTTCGCTGTATTCGGTTTTCGCCCTCGCGTCAGCAATGCTCAGCGCAAGCCGCGCTTCATTGTTCTAGAAGCTTCGCGATCATTGTAGATCGTTTTGTTAAGATTGCGCGCAAGACGCGAACACTTGAGCTTATTCCAGAGCTTGCGCGACAACCAGTGATAAGACTGGAATATTTTATGGCACGCGTATAAATTCCGACGCGCTTCACCGCTTGTCAGTTGATCGACGGCCGACGCTCTGTTCGCCGCTATCAGTGCCAGCGTTTATTGTTGTAATCTCACCTTCGCTTACCGGCCACAAGTTCGGCCCAAATAAAGTGTTTCACGTTGGACTACTGCCTACTGTTCGTCAACGTCACGACCACGACAATACCATGCCTTTTTTCTTTTACACTCAGTGGGATAACACACAAACCGAATGTGTGCGTGCTTTCTTGTTTAATTTTTTTACCGCGAATCGCACCGAGACGCGAGAGTAATCTTCCTCCGTTCGCATGTGTTCGTATTTTCTCGCGCTTGCGCATCGTACAAACGCCATCCGCGTTCCAGCGCTTAAATTGACGGACCCTTTGTAAATTCCAAAGTGTGTTCCGCGAACGTCTGTGTCCAGTGAGACGGCGTCGGTCAGAATGTTTCCAAACGCTGGGCACAGTGACGCTACGCAAGCAAAGCGTGAGCGCTGTAGAGTCCGACGCGACCGGCGTCCGTTTGCGCACCCCGGCGGCCACCTGGCTCCGTGCCAGGGCTCGGACGGACGGACGGACGGACACGGACGGATGGATGGATGGATGGACGGACGCAGGGTCAGACATGGGTGGATGGACGGACGGACGAACGCCGGACGGACGTGAGCATGAGACATTAAAGGCTTTCGCCTTAAAAATTCCAAAGCACCTGATCGGTGATTCGAACCAGCGACCCCTCACTCCGCAGCCTGCTGCGCTAGCCAACACAGCCACGCGCCATGCTCGTGCCAGCGATATAACGGTGAGCTAGTCATATGCACCATTTGCCGCTCGCGGTACGCAGATCTCGGAACAGCGGCTGGCCCGGATGGCATCTCTAATAGATTGCTTAAGAACTTAGACGACAACTCCATAAGATATTTCACGAAATACGTTAATGACTTATGGAAGGATGGTGTATATCCAGAAGATTGGAAAACGGCCAGTACTATCTTAATACCAAATCCCAGAAAGCAACTCAACTTGGTGAACCTTAGGCCAATTTCGTTAACATCACGTCCAGGGAAGACAATGGAGCATGTCATATTGAACAGGCTAACAAAATATGTGGAGGACAACGAAATCCTACCGTACAGTCTGATTGGTTTGAGACCAGGCTTGTCCACACAAGATGCCATGCTGCTCATCAAACATCACCTGCTCTTAGCTAACCCAAAGAACACCAGAGCTCTCTTGGGGTTGGATGTAGAAAAAGCTTTTGACAGAATTAAGCAAGCCGCAATACTGGAGGTTATTTCAGAACTGGGATTGGGTAGAAAACCATATGAAGTCGTTAAATCATTTCTTAGTGATCGCTCAGCACACCTGAAATTCGGGGATATTAAATCGAAGAAAATGGATCTCCGGTGACAGAGGAACGCCACAAGGTTCGGTCTTGTCGCCTATGCTTTTCAACCTGGCCATGTCAAAAGTGGCAAAGGGGTTAGAAGGGATAGACGGCAATCATTTTACTATTTATGCCGACGATGTGACTATATGGAGCGCTGAAGGAAGTATGGGACAGGTGGAAAGCAGACTTCAGGACAGCACTTTTGCTGTAGAGTCCATTTTAGAAGGCATGGGATTGAAATGCTCTGCTGACAAATCTGAAGTCTTAGTATTCAATAACAGACGAAGGGGTAGAAAACCGCAGTGGTATGTCCCTGAGGAGGAGCCCAGGTTAGTACTAACCACGAAGGCTGGCAAATCTATTAAGCAAGTTGAATCAATTAGAGTTTTAGGATTATTCCTGGAGGCAAACGGAACGAATGGAAGAACAATACAACACAACACAAGCAAGACTGAGGAGCTCATCAGACTCTCAAGAAGAATCACTAACAGACTCAGAGGGTTGGGAGAGGACAGCGCTATGAGACTGGTGCACGCATTCGCCTTGTGTCACTTCTCCTACGTAGCTGGGATGCTTAGATGGACACAGACAGAGTTAAACAAGTTGAACAGGTTAATTAAAAGGCTTGTCAAAACAACCGTGGGATTGCCGGTTAATACACCGGATGATGATATAATGAAACTAGGGCTCCACAACACAATAGCAGAGATAATTGAAGCTCACCAAATTGCCCACAGAGACAGGCTCTCTGGAACAAGTTCAGGTAGAGCTATACTTGAAGATGTAGGGTGGTACCCAATCGGATCCAGAGATTTGGCTGAGGACAGAGTAGAACTAAAAGATAGTGTAAGAGATAAAATTAAGACCACTCCTTTCCCCAGGAATATGCACCCGGTGCACAACCAGGAAAGAAGAAAGGCAAGGGCCAAAACTCTGCTGCAGGAGATAGAACAGGACAGAGAACATGCGGCTTTTGTAGATGCTGCATAGGTCACAGGAAAGGAAGCCTTCACGGCAGTAGTAGTAGATGCCGATGGACTCACTCGGGATGCTATGACAATCATGACTAAAGATGCAACAGTCGCGGAACAAGTGGCAATAGCATTGGCTTTAAGTAATAATAAGTGGACACGAATTTACAGTGACTCTAAAATGGCTATTAGACAATTTACTAAAGGCTTTGGAACCAAAAGGGCTGCCCAGCTAACTGGTGAGGTGGACAGCCAAGATATCGAAATCCGCTGGTTTCCTGCACACATGGGGTCTGTCGATCCATCTCGGATGAACTTAAACGAGGTGGCTAACGCAGCTGCACGAGGGCTTACTATCCGTGCACTACGCGACCAGGATCCCAATAACATGCAGGAGGAGAACAGGGACCGATTACTTACATATAATGATGTCGCAAAGCACTACTACATGAACAGAAGGGAGTACCCAGTGCCACACGCTAAGCTCAATAGATCTCAAGCGGTGACTCTGAGATTATTACAGACAAGAACTTACCCGAATCCAAACTTTATTAACAAGATATATCCCGACAGAGACGTCCAAATCAATTGCGAGAAGTGTAATGGCATGGGTCATTCCACGTGCCGCAGTTAAAAAAAAAAGAAATATCAAGCAGCGTCGAAAAGTTTAACATTATCATATCATCAATTCTTGGCCAATCCTCCTGAGTGGGTATGAGCCATCTCAGAGGCAACAACAACAGCGTCGGCTTCCGCATTGAGGACACTCGCAGCGCGTTGCTCAAATACAAACACGTAACAACTATGACAGTTGTTAGTTCACAGTTGTACTGTGTATACCTATGCGTCCTTTTCGAGCGTCCTTTGTGCTGCGGTGGCGCTCCGCAAGTATCGAGCTTAGGGAGCCTACATGACCGTCCGTTTTAGGGTGATGTCAGCCTTTGACCCACTACATGCCGCCAACGCACCGCCGCCCGCCAAAACACAATGTTGCCAGACAGCGGCGCCGCGCTATCGTGCCATCTTGGTGCCCGCACTGCGTCTACGCCCGGTTCCGTTTAATCATCGACAATGCGGTGCCGAACGTACCGATAGCGTGTTAAACGCTGCCGGTGAAGCCTGAAAATGCCTGATTGCTGCGTACCGCTGTGCACTAACCACAACAGAAAGGGCTTGCGAATGTTCCGCTTCCAGCGAGCCCGGGCCGACGGCTACTCTGGCTAGCTCAAATACATCGAGACGGCGGAGCCCACCTGTGCGTCTCGTATTTGCTCTGTGAGTACTGCGCATTTCGTTCACTGTTTTTTGCTGCAGGACATGTTATATGTGTTTCACGGTGTTCGCGAATGCATAGATAACCGAAGTTGTTGCTGCATTCACGCATCGCGAGTAGGCAGTCTACATACGGGACGCGTCCGCGCGTTCACACGGAGACGCGCTCGCTGGTCGTGAGCTGTTGCCTCCCTTGCGTGAGCTCGCGTCAGCGTCGCTCAGCGTTACGTCGCCAGAGCTCAGGGGAGCGGCCGTTGGGACCAAAATGGCGGCGCACAGATAACTATGCTAGATTTGGTGGAAGCTGGCAACAGCGTGCCCCATTACCCGCTGGTTTTGGCTGAGTTTCTTGAAGGCACTTTTTGAAGATGTCTCCACCCTAAAACGGCCGGTTATCTAGGCTCCCTAATCGAGCTGCTTGTCGTTCATCGTGTGACATTCTAATTGTTTGCTGTCGCATTCATTGCTTCGCGCTATATATTGGCGAAACTGTGACATTTTTTTTAAAAACAAAAAATTGAACGCAACGAACACCAGACCACGCGTGCGCAGAAAATTTAGGTTACGTCAACGAAATGGTTGAGCTTGCGTACCTCGCATCTAGTTAACAAACAGACGGTTGAGATGTATACGTTCATTAAACTTCTTTTTGACAAAGAACGCTTCACCGAGTTCACGTGTCCTTTTGTCTTTGTGCTTCAGCATAATGACACTTTTGTGAAAAAAGATTTGCATCCACATGATCTGCGAAGGGCCGAAAGATGTGACGTCGGCGTTCACTTTAAGGTATTGTTGTGCTGGTGAAGTCTTTGGCTGATGCATTTACCGGACTGGCCGATGTACACCTTTCCGCGGGAGACAGGAATCCTATAGACCATTTTCCGTAAGGTATCTGGGCGCCGGCTTCTTGGGCTGTTAAGCCATTGTTTTCTTGTCTTCGTATATCGTGACATGATTAATACTGCCATCAAACATCGTAAACACCAACCCAACCGCTTTCAGTCGTATTCGTCCAGCGTAACACTGTTTGTTTAGTTGTTAAATATACAGAACACAAAGGTTAACAGCCCAATATGGCGGCACTCAAACCCATCCGTAAAATAGTCTATAGACCAATTTCACAAGGAGGCGCCATTTTTCCGCCGCAGCGCCGTCTAGCGTCAGCGATGTTTCGCTGCCGTGCTGGTGTGTGGAGATCTGCGGCGGTGTATGCAGATTATGCGCTCAGTTCACAGGGTATTGCTGTTCTTCGCGGTACGTGGTCAAAACACAGCAACGCTTCGCGAGTGTAAAGGCGCTAGTAAGTAATCGCTAATCCGTCAGCATCGAAATGGCTGAAACAGAAACAGCGGCGACGCACGAGACGTTCCCGCAGCGGTGCCGACGATATACATAGGAGGTGAGTAGAATTTCAATGCATTACTTAAGCAGCACGTGTAAATGGGAAATTGGTTTGTAATGATACAGAACAGCCGCCACAACGTGGCTGCATGAAAGTGGAGGAAGACGACGTTGCTTTTGGTTGTTGTTGGACTGACGCCATCTTGTCCACCTTGCGCTGTGCATCGTATATAGATTATTAAACGAGCTACTCGTAACATTATTGGTGGAGGTGGACGACTCCCGTACCTCGGTGGAGACACGCAGCGGTCGCAACACCGGCGACCCCTCGCCGACTTCAGCTGCCGGTACAACATCACCGCAGACCTCTTCAGCCCAAGCCACAACCTACGTCACTCTCCCACCCCTCCGGGATCCCGGCACTTTCTCCGGTGATGGTACCATCGACGTTGACGCCTGGCTGAACCGGTACGAACGCGTTTTGTTATAGCTGGCCTTGTGGGGTTCTGGGAGTATGCAGTAACGTTGAATTTTAGGACAACACTCGAAGTAATAGGTGAAACGTAAATGGAGACGCGCGAATACGTGCGCCATTGTCCAACTACACTTTAAGTGCGCGCATTAGTGTTTAAAATGACTCTCGGGTTTCTTTGCCATGATTCTTTAAGTTCAACGTAACTCTATAATCGCTATCAGATCATCTGGTTGCACTCAGAACGTCGCAATACAAATTGTTTATGGAACGAAGGAAGCGCAAACACCGATGCCTGTGCTGATTCGTGTCGTCATCGTAGTCAAAAGCTTGTGTCAGATCGTTGCGTAGGATAAGGAACGGATGTACGATGGATGAGCTCGAACTTCCGCGTAGAAGCAACACAAAAAGAAAATGAAAGTAAACGTCTTGCACATCTGGAAGCACGGCATGGCGTAAGTTCACTTCGGCGCGAGTAGCCGCCACTGGCGATACGGCGAAAGTGCGCCCGTTTTCGGTAACATTGTTGTCGTTTTTTTTTTCGTTTTTTTTTCGTTTTTTTAAAGAAGCATCACGACGAGCGCACGTGTTCAGGTAACAACCTGGCTTCAACGATTGTGGGTCGATTATTCACGACACTCAGGCTGCCGCGAAAAAAAAGAAAGTGCGGTTGTCATAAAACTGCCCCAGTTGTCGTCGCAAAATTGACAAGTCGAGAAATGACGTGCCGTCGAAGAAACGCTAGAGGCACGTTCCTGCGCCAAAGAACACTTTTGTCATGCGGGCCTTTCTGTCATGCAGTTTGAAAAGTGCTCATTCGATAATCTCGAAATTGCACGCGATTACACTTCGGTAGCCGCAGGCATTGCAACTCATGTGCTGTTGCATAGAAATGGGGGGATGGATGTTACAGCACAAGAATTCTGGGCAAAACATTTTCTTTATTAACCGTCAGCTTTGACATTGCTTCTTTTTGCTGCAGATGATGAAGTGTACCAGCACCCAAGCAGAATCACAAGCTGGTGTAATGAAGAAACGGCCACAACGACAGACACCACATATAATAAAATATTTGGCGGAGAAGGAGTCCTGTGACCTAAGTCATTTCGAAGCAAGGTGCATGTTGCATGTCTCGGCTGCCAGCCTTTTGAGCTTTCGATAGTTGTTGTCGCAGCCAAACACAGCGCCGTGGTAGCCTGTCGACCTGTTCCCGTCCGATATTTCGATTTCCGGCAGCACAACAGCTTTAGCGCATTAAAAAAAAAAAAAAAGGAAACACATTGACATCTCAAGCGCCGCGCATGCAAAACGCGGCAATCCCCACACACCAGCGGCGGTGGCCGAACGGCCGGTGGAGAGAGAGAGTAACGAAAATGCACCGGTTCGAGGCTATGCTCCTCCTCCCCGTGAAAATGGTCTATAGACAACACCAACGGAGCAGAAAACGGCGGGATTGCGATGCTTCACCATGCAACATACACCCGCTGTTCCTCTAGCCCTCTTTTCAATCGCAGGACAAGTTTTTCCAACTTCTTGGTTCGCAGAAAAGAGAACATCGACGTCAATAACTTTAGCTATTTTCTTAAGCCGATGTGACAGCCGGTGTACATAAGGCATGACAGCTGATTTCTTGGAGTCATCGCTTGGTTCAGCTGTTTCAACCGGGCGGGATTTACACTTCTTGATTCCTCTTTCAGACGCTGACACAAGCACATGCAGGGAACCCACCGCTTTTCAGTCGATCAACCTGCTGCTGAAAGCTATCCTGACGTTTCTGTATGCAGGACTCTCGAGGGCGGGCTGTGAATACTTTATAGCAATGGCATTCTTGATAATCTTAGAATAGCCCTAAATTTCACCTTTGAATTACCGAATAGTAATTCAGAGGTGAAATTGCTTGCAGCTTTTGGACCTCCGTTTGTTTTTGCAACGAGACCACGTTTGCTGGTGTTTCTCCCCGAGTTCCAAAAAAATGAGTGCTTAGTTACTCGTCCGGTCATTTAATCCCGTTCAACTACTAAAGGCGAATCTTATGAGTCCCCCCAATTTTGTTTCACTACTGTATATATATCTTGATCTGCTAAATCTCGATCTACCTACCTTACAATTTATTTTATTGATACAAATGGTGCATTCTTTAGTATTTAATTGCAGTGATGTGATGGCTGCGCCAATTGAGCCATACTGCGCCAAGGGGTGAAACCTGCACCATACTGCTACATTTCGACAAAAGTAACATACTATGGGCCAAGCGTGTGTCAATACGTCATTTTTGCGTTCCTTCTGACGAAAATCTCATGGCAGGCACTCGATATACCGAATTCATGAACGGGAAATGGAAGTGTGAAAGGTTGTTTTTTGTTTTTGTTTTTTCAGACGTCTACCACGGGTCTATATTTGGATCTAACCGCACGACCCAGGTGACTGAAGAACGGCTGTCGATCGCCTCCACGACTAAGGAAATGTTCCTGCTGTTCTCGGCCGTGATCTACAAAGTCGGGGTCACCATCCAACTGCCTCATGACGTCAATGTAGAGCGCGCGCGTTCATTGGTAGACTCGTGTGCATTCGTTTTTGACGTAGTCACTGCCCGCTAAAGTTGCTAAGGGTTTTAGAATCGATGCAACACTAATTCTAGACGCCAGTGTTTCCTGCCGAAAAGGGTGGGGAAGGGCTGGGTGTACCCTTGTCAAGGAATGCGAGCAACTGCACACTGCGTAAATGAAGTTTCCTGCTGCTACTACTACCTAATTCTGTGGCATAACAGTATTAAATCCAGCAAATATAGTTTCTACCTTCTTATGTAGTCACAGAGAAGTAGTTATTGGTGCAATTACAGGTTTTTGCAGCAGGGAAGTCTTTTACTTGATGGGTTGGATTCGTTACAGTTAGCCGTACGCGCAAGTATATGTGCTTGAACAGACCACCATGTATTTTTGTTTACTTTTATAAAAAAAAAATTTGATATCTTCGCGCTAGGGTTACCTAGCCTAAAGGAAGAGCGCAGCTCGGGGGTCTTCCTTGCGTCTCTTTATTGTTTCTTTCTTTAGTCGTCCTATATCTTCTTCTTTCTCTTTCTCAGCTTCTTTCATTTTAATTTTCTTTTGTTCTCTTTGTGCCTTGCTCTCGGTTTTTCTATCTCTTTTTTCGTGTCTACTTCCTTATATGTCTTTGGCTGTCTTTCTATGCCTTTCTCTGTCTTTCTATCTTTTTATCTCTTTATTCCCTTTATTTCTCTCTATTTTCTCTTTTTCTTCCCATGGCTTGCTTTCTGTCTCTCTCCTTTTGTCTCTTTCACAATCTCTATTTTCTCTTCTTTCCTCTCTCTCTCTGTCTCGCCCCCCAGTGATGCCAATTTAGCGGATTTTCCGCTAAATCTGGCGGATTTTATTTGATTCTGACGGGGAAAAAAATTGTCTAACGGCTAGCGGATTTTTCGACGGGCCATTTTCATACATAGCGGATTTCTGGCGGATGCCTCACGCAGTGCACTGATTCAAAATCGTCGGAAGCATTGCCGAGAAACTTAGAATACCTAATTAGCGAAACGTACTATTGGTTGGCAAGATCCCCTGCCCGGTAAATTGCATATAAGAAGTTCCACGGTCTGATTAATTGTGGCGATGAACCACTGAAAATTTTGCAAGAGTGCAGGACGCGGTGGCTATCCCTCGTCGAAATAGCTGTTTCAAGGATCGTAGACCAGTGGGCCGAATTGAAGGTGCATTTAGAGATGGCTAGGCGCACTGAAAAGTGCTACGCGGCAGAAGTGCTGTGCGGCATGTACGAGAATCAGATCAACCTGGAGTACTTTTTTTTGGAGACCAATTCTGACAGATGTTCAGAGGTTAACAAGGCATTCGAGGCGATAGATGAAGGTCAAACAAAGCTGCCAAAAGACCTCATGACCTGGCTTTCAAACTTGCTTGATAAAATCGTGCTTCCGATAGAGAAGGTGGACTTTCAGATGTTCAGACGTGAGCCATATCTGGACTACTTCTTTGAGACGTACATTGACAGCATGAAGGCTGAGGACGGACGGGTTCTCTCTCGCAGATGAAGCTGTGATGCGAGAAATATGCATACGGTTTATTACCACGCCAGTTGATCAAATCAGGCAGCGACTTCTCTTCATCACAGTTCTCCAGAAGACATCACTTTTGTCGGTCAAAAACACTTTTTTGCATCATGTCGGAGCCATTGATTCATCTGCTGGAAGCAATGCCAGTGCCCCCCGGAATCAATCGCAACGTTGAAAACTAGCGGAGAAAAATCGCCCTGCGGCACCGTGAAACGTTGCAATTATGCTGCACCAACTAGCCCAACGCTCAACCTTAGTGAACATTTATAACTTTTAGCCTAATCTATGACGAGGTTGACGTCAACCGCAGCACGGAAGCATCTAGTATTCTAGTTACACTCTTTGGAAGACCATTTTATATGTTAGTTCAGCTCTCATAGTTTTGGGTAGCCTTTAAGAATGATAAAGGTTTTGATCATACGAAATTTCACTGTTTATTTTTAATAAAATAAGTCTTAGCGGGAAATTTAGCGGATACGTTTTAGAATCTAGCGGAATCTGGCGGATTTCTTATTACTTTCTAGCGGATTTCTCACGCCCATCGATGGCAACACTGCTCGCCCCCCTTCACGTGTTTCACGTGCTTCACTTCACCGAGCAGAGTCTTCGTTTACTGCTCGCTCCTGCTGTACTCTCTGGTGGGGATCGTCTAATTCCTGTGACCCATAATCACCCGTGGAGTTTTTTTTTTTTTGCAACACGGGTTACACCGCACAAACTACGGCGAACTACAACAGCTTCGCTGTTATAAAATGTGCCGTACTGTTCGTTCAAATTAACTTCAATAAGAAGTCATGCAGAGCGTTTGTTTTAATGCGGCACTACGGTCAAGACTTCTCAACATTTGCAGCTGCGGCAGAGGCGTGTGAAATTCGGCTCTGAAGACACGGAGTCGTGGCACATGGATATTGGTGTCTCGGTCCTTATTCTCGACTGCGGCAAAAGTTAATGACAAGTAACTTGTCAAACGAGATACCAAACCTTGTATCGCTAACACAGGGAATAATTCCCACCAAGAAGGACCAGTTAATTTTTAAGTCTTTTATTTTGTCCACGAAACTGCCCCCCCCCCCCCCCCCCAAAAAAAAAAAATACAACGCGGGCTAGCCATTCTCTTCATGAAGCACGGCAGCATTTACTTTACTAGACAACATAGGCCTAGGTTGTGCTGAAAGCATGAACGTCATCAGACCAGTTTTTTTTTTCGATAAAATATGGCGTGGAATATTTACGCAGCCTGTGCTTCCAAACAGCAACTAAAGCATCGGAGAAAGCCTAATTAGTTACAAATGTGAACAGAATTGCAGGAAAATGGAAGGCGTCTGATGGTCACACGGAGAAAATAAACTGAGGGCTGAGTGCCAGAAAACGAACAGCAGTTAGTTAAATTCATCTTCTGGAATTTTGTTAATAAACATGCATTCACTGGGGCATATATTCATTTCATTAAAGAAGGTGCCTCTGCTTCGGGTTAAAAACATACATATTTGCGTTTTTGAATGTGAGACGGGTGACTTCACCAAAAGGCTGACTTGCTGTTCCAAAATCGTGTTTTCTCTGCTCCAGAAGTTGCGGTAAAATCGCTTCGAACAATCGCATCACTGTAACTGTTGATTTGACAAGTTGTTGGCGCTTTGTGCATTACGGTAGCTTTTCGGGCAGTTCTGTGCTATGTCGATCCACAAGTGTTGATGAATTTATATTGTTGTTCTGGCAAATATTGAGTATTTTACTTAAAGAAAGTGCTTCCTAGTTGTTAAGTTGCAAACGAACTCGGATAGCATCTATCAAAGCGTGCTAGTATAGGAGTACACGAGTTTACGGAAATTGATTTATTGCTGCTTGGCACGCGCAATGGTGTCACTGACTTCAGGTGCAAATATACCTGTAGTATACTCCGACGTGCTTGCACAGGCCACAGATCACTGAAGTGAATAGAAGGCAGGTACCAGGCTAAGCTTTTTCCAGTACGAATATATGTATTGCTTGTGCGAATAATTCTTTGTGACTTTGGGTATAATCGGTGGTGTTCATTATCCCTTTCATTTATGTAGGTAATAGACGCTGGTTTGTAATATTCGCTGTGACGGAATTATTGTCCAGATATTTCAGTCAGCTCGAAACATCACCTAATTGTTGTACCTTACGCAGCGCGAAGTGGTGTGTTCGTGTGCTACATTGCTAAAAGTTTAATAATAGCTGACAGCAATTTTCACTTAGTCTATATGGCCTGACTGGGATTATTCTTGTTTTGAGACAACAGAAAAATGGAAATGCATGCACTTATTTACTGCAGGCCTAGGGTGACTTAGTCCTGTAGTACAGATCTACCTGAATTTACTTTGGTGCATGGTTCTCCCAATGCAAAAATGTTCTTGGTGAGGCTACATAGCTCAATAGTATTTCAGTGGACATTCTCGATTGGCGTTCCAGTGGACTTCCAACATTCTTTCAACAGTGACATTCAATACGTCTTCAACAATGTTTCAGTGACCTTTTAATTTTGATATTTGACACTCTCAACAAACTTAAATTTGACATCCATCATTTTTTTCAACGATCTATAAGTATTGATTAGCGCAATGGTTTTTTACTGAAAAGTCGCGGGTCGATCTTAACTGCGGTGAACAATGTCTTGAACAGTATTTCTACTGATGATCAACGTGCTTTCAATGCCATCTGTTTACATGGACTGTAGCGAAGCTTTGGAACTAGTGGGTCGTCCTCTCCAGCGCCTTCTAGTGGGTCGCCCTCTTCGATGAAAGTCGATCCCCGCCTTGACTGTCGCTGCCTTGAATCGTCGCCGAGTGCCCGCCAATAAACGTCTTAACAATTTGGTGGAGAGTGCTGTGCCCTTAAAACAACTTCGGTCCGCATTCGATGCCCTTGGAGCTTCGATCCCGTACCGTGCCATCTACCATGCCCCAAGACGCCGCTCAGCAAACGCTTCCTCCTGCGCCGACGCCATGTCCCGGTGTCCCCCGCATCCGCGACCCTCCTGTCTTCACCGGCGCGGATGGCACTGACGTTGAGGACTGGCTCGCCATTTACGAACGCGTGAGCGTCCCGAATAAATGGGACGAGGCAGGCAAACTCAGCAACCTCGTTTTCTACCTCGCGGGTGTGGCCGGCATGTGGTACAACAACCACGCATCCGATTTCCCGACTTGGTCCGCTTTTAAGACCGCCGTCGTCGACGTGTCCGGCCGTCCTGCCGTACGTAAGCTGCAAGCCGAACAGCGTTTGCGTGAACGAGCACAGCAGTCCAGCGAGTCCTTCACCAGCTACATCGAGGACATCCTCGACTTGTGCAAGAAAGTGGACGCGAGCATGTCGGAGTCGGACAGAATCACGCATGTTCTCAAAGGCATCGCCGACGATACCTTCACCATGCTCCTGGCCAAGAACCCTCGCACTGTGGCAGAGGTCATTACGCTGTGCCAAAGTTACGAGGAGCTGCGCCGGCAGCGCTTGATGACCCGTCGACCGCCGTCACGCGACGCTGACCTCGCGGGCTTGTCGGCCGTTTCTGACCACCCCTCCTTGCTCGCCGAAATCAAGTCGTTCGTGCGTGAGGAAATTGCCCGCCAGATCTCTTTACTGGCTTTCGCTCCACCGCAACATGTCGAACAGCCGTCAACTACGCTTCTGCCTCCCCTCCGCCGAGCGATTCAGCAGGAAATCGCGAAGGTCATGCCTGAATACCACCAGCCGCCTCCAGTACCTGCGCCACTAAGCTACGCACAAGTTGTAGCCAGGCCACCCCCCACCGATTCCTGTGGCTGGCCCGCTTAGTTACACCGAAGCCGTCGCCAGACCCCAGGCCTTCGACGCAACTGTGCCGCATACATACGCCGACGTCGTCTACGTGCCCCGACTGCCGCCCACCATGCAGTAATATCAGCAGCCGCCTCGCCCATCGCGTTCTGCGACATGGATGGGAACCGCGAACCGATGGCGCACTTCCGACAACCGCCCCATCTGCTTTGCCTGCGGTTGCGCCGGGCACGTCGCACGCTATTGCAATCGCGTGCAGCAGCCTCGGGTCGCATCCAACCTTCCCAGCGAATCGAGCCGCTCTTATTATGACCAACCGCCGCCTATGTCACCGACGTCCGGCCCCGCACCATCTACACGCCGTTCACAGTCTCCTCGACGTCGCTCACTGTCGCCGATGCGGCCACGTCCGCCCGCACGCGACCAGGAAAACTAGTCGTCGCAGTCCACGAGGCAAGGGCTGCTACGCTGTCGAACTGCGAAAGCCCTCAGAGAAGCCCATCGAACGTGATAGACGTGTTTGTGGACGGTGTTCGCGCATCTGCCCTTGTAGATACTGGAGCCGCCGTATCCATCATCGACGCAAAACTTAGCCGATTACTGCGCAAAGTGACGACGCCACTTTCCGGGCTCTCCCTCCGTACAGCCAGCGCCCAAAGCATTCACCCTATACAGCGGTGTGCACAGCCCGCCTCATGATTCAGGACGCGATGTACGCCGTCGAATTGATCATAATTCCTGCATGCTCTCACGACGTCATCCTAAGATGGGATTTTCTCTCACGCCACGACGCCGTCATTCATTGCGAACCAGCTGAAAAATTCCCCATCTCCCGCTAAAGAGAACCATGTGTGGATGCGAAGCAGCGGGGAGATAATTAGCTTGAGCGGGAGGAATGTCGCCGCTCTCATTTCACGGCAGTGGTCCGGGCGCTCATCGCGGCGCTGCACAGGAGAGAGAATGAGGCGCACGCACTCCGTCATTTTCATACCGCGGAATTACCGTGGCACCCCCCAGCGGAGTATGCAGCTGTCACACCACCTGTCGTGCGCGCTGCTCCGTAGAGGATTCCTAGAGGAAAGGACGGGGGGTGACCGTAGGAGAGGAGAGAGAGGGGCAGGGGGACGTGCATGCGCCCTGGGGGGTGTGGGACGCGGGAGCCACTCCGCAGAGTAGAGGATTCCTAGAGGAGAGAGGGGGAGAGGACGCGCATGCGCTGTGGGGATGTGGGACGCCGGAGCCACTCCGTAGAGCAGAGAATTCCTACAGGAGAGAGGGGGGAGAGGAGCGCATGCGCTGTGGGGATGTGGGCGCCGCTCCCTAGAGTAGATGATTCCTAAAGTAGAGGAAGGGGGTGAGCGTACGAGAGGGGACGCGAATGCGCTGTGGGGGGGGTGTGGGGCGCGGGGGGCCGCTCCGTAGAGTAGAGGATTCCTAGAGGAGAGAAAGGGGGTGAGCGTAGGGGGGAGGGGACGCGCATGCGCTGAGGTGGTGTGGGACGTGGGAAGGAGGGACGGACTAAGCCCCTCCAAACACATGCAAGCAATATTAAGGAATGCGGTCAACCTGGGCGACAGACACCACCTGCCTAGCCATTGCTAAGCAGCCTCTCTGTGCTCTCGGCCATGACTCTGATGACTGTGATAGGGTTGACGGCCTTCATATTACTACAGTGTTCTGGTTCGCATAATGGGTGCTTCCCTACTTCATGAAAGTGGCCGGACGCGGGACGCGGGACGGGGGGACGCGGGACGGACATAGCCCCGAGCATAAGATGCTTCGCATCTAATAGAGCTCTCACCATTCGCTGATTTGACGCCGGCCGACAGTCCATCGGCTGCAAGCAAGGTACTCGTCAGAGACGACACCAAAGTGCCTGCAAACTCGTTAACGGCGGTGTCGGTCTACTGCGCCAGTCTTTCCGACACCGTTGCACTTTTCTCGCCATCTGACCGTGTTTTCATGAGGAAAGGCTTGCTGGTTCCTTTCGCGACCGTTCAAGTCACTCACGGCAGCACCTCTATTTTGTTGCGTTAGCTACACTGGCCTAGCCTAGCCCGTTTCGCGCGGCACATCAAGAGCCGTGCTGCGCATGCGCGAGAATCAGTGATGTCACACAGCTGGCGCAACGGAGCTGGCAGCTCCCGCGCACACCGCCGCCGCCGCGCGCGACTCACCGCTGCTGGTCTGCGCATTCCAGAGGAGTGACGTCGTAGCCGTGGTAGACGCAGTGGCGCCGGCGCGCGCGCGCAGCCTTCGCTGTGCAGTCGCCGTCTGACACTGCGCTGGAGCCGCGGCGCCATGAAACAGAGCGCAAATGCTGCTCAACGGCGCAGAAGAGCGGAGAAGCTTGACTCATCGGATCTCGAAGTAGTTGCCTGGCAATTAGCGTCCCAAGCTGGGATTTGTGATTCATGGAAGCAGGATTTGAGCAGGATTTGGGATTCACCACCATTCATCCTGTCTATCAGAGACAGATAATTCCAAATACTGCGTTGGGGCCATAGTGACGGCAGCGTGTTACTTCACTGATCACCGAGCTGTCTTTGTGGCAATAGAGAAGCAACGACGTTGAGCAAAAATTAATATACATGTGCCACATAATACGTATACCGTGTGTGTGTCATTGGAGCAGCAGTAAGCTGATAATCAAGCTAATCCTAGACAATCTAGACAATCAGGAAAGCTAAGAATAATCAGCTGAAGCTTTGCTAACGCTACGTATATCCTGGCATAGCCGAGCTGAGCCACTGCAACATTTTTTGTTACGAACTCATCCCCGTACAGTGTTACGTTGGTGCGAGGGGAATGTCTCGGCAGCGTGGAACCCATCGAAGACGCACAAGTTATGGATGAACGCTACGACACGCACTGCCCAAAGTTCCGGTACGCTCAGTGCTGTTTCTACATCTGCTTCATCATCTGCTGATGTATTTGGTTCCTCCATTCCCGACAACCTTACGCCGGTCCAGCGTTCCCAGCTTCTGGGCCTGTTGGAAGAAATTTCGCTCTTCTTTCGATGTTGCTCAACCTTCACTCGGCCGCACGTCTGCCGTTACGAATCACATCGACACAGGCGCCCAACCACCACTGCGGCAACGTCCATATCACGTATCTCCCACAGAACGCCGTGTAATCAACGAGCAAGTCGACGACATGCTTCGACGCGATGTTATTCGACCCTCTAACAGCCCCTGGGCGTCTCCTGTCGTTCTCGTTGCGAAGAAGGACGGTTCTGTGCGGTTCTGTGTGGACTACCGACGCCTCAACAAGATCACTCGTAAGGACGTGTATCCGCTACCGCGAATAGACGACGCGATTGACAGCCTGCAAGGAGCAGAATTCTTTTCATCTCTCGATTTGCGCTCAGGGTACTGGCAAGTACCTATGGCTGAAGACGCTCGACCGAAGACCGCCTTTGTCACGCCCGACGGCTTGTACGAATTCAACGTCATGCCGTTTTGGGCTGCGCAATGCGCCCGCCACCTTTGAGCGCATGATGGATACCGTTCTGCGCAACCTGAAATGGCACACGTGCCTGTGCTACCTCGACGACGTCGTCGTTTTCGCTCCGGACTTCTCCACGCATCTTGAACGCCTGCGACATGTTTTGACGCGCTTGAGAGACGCCGGTCTGCAACTGAACCTAAAGAAGTGCCGATTTGCAGCACGGCAGCTGACAATACTCGGCTACGTCGTGTCCAAGGACGGAATTCTCCCCGAATCCAGCCAAGCTTCGGGCCGTGACCGAGTTCCCCAAGCCGACGTCCGTCAAGGAACTGCGCAGTTTCGTAGGCCTGTGTTCCTACTTTCGGCGCTTCATTCGAAACTTCGCGACTATCATATCGCCGCTGACGAAGCTCCTCGGAAGTAACGGGCCTCTCCATTCCTGGTCGTCAAAGTGCGACGACGCTGTCGCAACGCTCCGTCGTTTGTTGACGTCGCCTCCCATACTACGCCACTACGACCCCTACGGCCCCTACAGAGGTGCATACGGACGCCAGTGGTGTTGGCCTCGGCGCTGTCCTTGCGCAGCGCAAACCAGGCTTCCCGGAATATGTCGTGGCGTATGCAAGCCGTACGCTTACAAAAGCCGAGACCAATTACACCGTCACGGAGAAAGAATGCCTGGCAATCATCTGGGCCCTTACGAAGTTCCGACCTTATTTGTATGGTCGCCCATTTGATGTCGTCACCGACCATCACGCACTGTGCTGGTTGTCGTCATTGAAGGATCCCTCAGGCCGTCTCGCCCGTTGGGCGCTTCGCCTGCAAGACTACGACATCCGCGTGCTGTACCGCAACGGACGCCAGCATGCTGACGCCGACGCCCTGTCGCGCTCTCCCTTGCCTGACGACAATGCCCACAGCTCAGCGTCTCACCTTGCCGTTTCTTCCATCGACCTGCATACCATCGCTACCGAAAACAGCGCAAGGATCAATGGATTGCCTCACTGATAGACTTGCTGACTGATCCATCGGCAACACCATCCACTCGCGCGTTGCGTCGTCAAGCCCACCATTTCGCCGTTCGCGACGACCTCCTCCACCGACGCAATTACAACAGTGACGGCCGCCAGTGGCTACTAGTCATACCCCGCAGTCTGCGCGCTGACATATGCGAGTCGTTCCACTCTGATCCGCAATGTGCGCACTCTGGGGTATCGAAGACTTACCACCGCATTCGCCAACGGTACTTTTGGCGAGGAATGTACCGCTACGTGCAGAAATTCGTTCGCTCCTGCATAGATTGTCAGCGCCGCAAAACTTCAACGCACCTGTCGCCGGCAGGTCTGCAACCTCTACCTTGCCCTGACCGGCCGTTCGGGCGCGTTGGTATCGATTTGTATGGGCCACTTCCGCTAACGTCGGCTGGTAACCGCTGGGCCATCGTCGCTGTAGACCACCTCACGCGATACGCCGAAACCGCCGCCCTCCCCGCGGCTACAGCGCGTGATGTGGCCTCCTTCCTGCTCCAACGATTCATCCTGCGTCACGGTCCGCCACATGAACTGCTCAGTGATCGAGGCCGTGTTTTCCTGTCCGAAGTCGTCGAAGCCATTCTCAAAGAGTGCAACGTTGTTCACCGAAAAACTGCTGCTTACCACCCGCAGACGAATGGCCTCACCGAACGCTTCAACCATACGCTCGGCGGCATGCTCTCCCTGTACGTCGCCGCCGATCACACAAATTGGGATGCCATTCTGCCGTTCGTCACCTACGCCTATAATACCGCCCCTCAGAGCACTACTGGTTTTTCACCATTCTTCTCATTATATGGAAGGCACCCGTCGCACACCATCGACACGATACTTCCATACAAGCCGGATCCATCTGAGTGTGCGCCTATTTCTGACACAGCCAGGCTTGCTGAAGAGTGTCGAGAACTTGCAAAGACCTTTACTACACATGATCAAGAGCGGCAGAAGAGCATTCGTGCTGACACCAGCACTTCTGCGCCCACGTTCCTCTCTGGAGCGCTCGTATGGCTCTCGATCCCTACCACTGCAACTGGCCTCTCTTCAAAACTACTGCCGAAATACGAAGGCCCCTACCGTATCGTCGAACGCACTTCCCCTGTAAACTACCTGATCGAACCCATCGAACCATCTTCGGACATGCACCGTCGAGGGCGCGACATTGTCAACGTGGAGCGCCTCAAGGTCTACCATGACCCGCTCATAGTAACCAGCTGTTAGGTCGCCAGGCGGCTCCCTTTTCGTACCCGGGGTAATTGTAGCGAAGCTTTGGAACTAGTGGGTCGTCCTCTCCAGCGCCTTCTAGTGGGTCGCCCTCTTCGATGAAAAAGAGGAGCTCGTGCTGAGAGTCGATCCCCGCCTCTACAGTCGCTGCCTTGCATCGTCGCCGAGTGCCCGCCAATAAACGTCTTAACAGGACCAATAACTCATCAATGTTTTCTCAATAAGAAATTTTGTAATTGTACCATTGTGTACAAAACATTATCTGTTGCATTTCTTGTCGTCTATTATAGCTACCATAACCTTTCTTTGCCATAAATAGTTAGCAAACAGGCAGTAACTGTTCGACGCCATCAACGATTTGAAGTTGCGTTTTAAACGTGAGGCTGTTAGCAATCGAGAAAAGTACGCTTCTTATAAATCCATAAGGTGTTGAAATGTTTATCTTGCACACGTGTCGATTGAAGATTCCTCAATTTTAGTAACTTCTTCGGGGGGGGGGGGGGAGGCAAGATATTCTGCAATGTCCGGCTCAGTAGATTATCCACTTGCACTTGCGTTGATTGGACGAAGCTCGAGAGCAGGCGATGCGAATCGAAGCCTGTCCCCCCAGCTGTGAACATTAACCAATCACCGCCTGCTGCAACGTACAGAACACGGGGGTATTCTTGCATTTCGCTCTCAGAGAACTGCAGTCATCGTCACCGGTAATCGAACTCCCGAAGCAATCGAAGCTTACCAGCGCGAGACCTTACCTACTAAGTTACCGCAGCGGGTATATTCTATCTCTCTCCTCACAGCAGCACAGCTGTATTCGTACACAGATGCATGAGTGCTGGAGTACGTGCTATGCGTGAACGCTGCATATCGCAATATAAGCAGCCCGGCGACACTGGCCTTCGTCTATAGGAAGGAACATGTCACCAAGGTTTGCCTTGTAGGCGTGGTTCAGCCGTGGGACAAAGGCATTAGAAAATCATCAGGCAACGAGTCAGGCTGTACTAACGAGGCTAAGCTTGTTTGTCCACCCAAATGATTTGCGTTGTTCTCTTCGTTCTGCAAACTCCCGCCGGGGTTTTGGTTGTTGACTCTTCGAGCCGTTCGATTTTACCTCGCAGCTTCGCTACTTAACATCAACAGGACGCGACTCATTACTCTTTGATTTGTATATACGTTCGGGGTGAGCAAGCGATGAAGTCACGCAGTCGATGCTCCCGAAGTGTCAATAACGAGGCAAACAATTGTTTGGGCCAGAAAGAGATGTCATTAGTGGCAATGATGGCACCATAATGATGGAGGATAAATATTGGCGCAGTGACGGATAGCTAGAGAATGCAGACGGAAGGAGTATTCTTACTTTTCCTTCCGGTTAGACATTCCTGCTCATAACTCATTCTTCCCACAAATGGAAGGAGCGCACGCAAGAATGTGATTAGGCTTACTGATATAATTCGAGTTTAATAGCACCCCGCACTTCTATCTATATCGTGGTGTAAGTGGTAAATTCGTTCGGATTTCTTGAGAAGCTTCATGTCCACTGTTCAGTTATTGTCTGTAAGAGTGCTGTATTGTGTATGCAATAGGCTAGCAACGTTCTCTTTGTCTATGTAATGGCAACGTAGTACTAAATTGCCTCATGTGTTCGTTAGATTTGGCTATGTGTTTATTCCGCCGACATATTTCACCCAATCGGTGGTGATGATCTGGAGATAACTAGCTAATGAATATAACCCGCTACCTTTCACTCCGCTATAGTCGTGTGCAGTGCAACGCGGTATCGAAGATACATTCATTTTAGATACTATCTTACATACTCTTTCGCTATGTTGGATCTATCTGTATCGCGATATGCCTCGCAAGACGTGTATCAGTACCCGCATTTCCGATACATGAAATAATGTATCGTGTATCTTAAAATACTAGCTGCTGCGATCACAACGCTACGAAACGATCCTTGGCTGAACTCCCCTTCTGAAGCCACCTGAATAATGCTAAGGGCAGTGACATTCTTTTGTCTTTCCGGCCACAGTCTTCTAGCAAGAGCAGGGGCTGAGCTCTGCGCGTCTCTATTGGTGCAGGAGTGTCACGTGGTGGCACTCGTGCCGTCTCGACAAAAGCAGCGCACGAACGTCTACGCACAGCCGACCTTTGTTTTTTTCGATTTAAAAAAATTACAGGCGGCAA
>JALIZH010021044.1:0-26291 GCA_030522465.1 Rhipicephalus appendiculatus
GAATAATCAACCCACAATCGTTACCTGGACACGTGCGCTCATCATGATGCTTCTCAGGCACTTGTCAAAAGACAAACTGACAACAATGTTACCAAAAACTGGTGCGCTTTCGGCGTATCGCTACTGGTGGCTGCTCACGCTGAAGCAAACTTACGCCTTACCATGCTTCCAGATGTGCACCACGCTTATTTTCATTTTCTCTTTGTATTGCTTCTACGCCGAAGTTTGAGCTCAGCCGTCGTACATCCATTTCTTATCCTGCGCAACGATCAGAGGCCACAAACTTCTAACTATGACGACACGAGTCAACACAGGCATCGGTGTTTGTGCTCCTTGTTCCGTGAACTCTGTATTGCGACTTGTGAAACAGAAACAGATGATCCATGAGAGATTATAGAGTTACGTTTAACTTAAAGAATCGCGGCAAAGAAACCTGAGAGTCATTTTAAACACTAATACACGCGCTTAACGTGCAGCTGGCCAACGGCGTACGTTTTCTCTAGTCTCCATTTACGTTTCACCTATTCGAGAGTTGTCCGAAAAGTTAACGCTAGTGCATACTCAGAACCCCACAAGGCCAGCTATAACAAAACATACTAACCAATTCACCATTTATTCGTGCTGCTTAAGAACTGCATTGAAATTCTACTCAGCTCCTTTGTCTATTGTCGGCACCGCTGCAGGAATCTCTGCTGGGCCGCTACTTCTTGTTTCAGCCATTCCGAAGCTGAGTGCTTTACAATTACTTACTAGCACCTTTACACTCATGAAGCGTTGCTGTGTTTTGCCTGTGTGCCACGAAGAACAGCAATACCTTGTGAATTTAGCGTATATGCTGCATACACCGCCGCAGAACCCTACACACTGACTTGGCGGTGAAACATCGCAGACGCTAGAAGGCGCTGCTACAGTAAAAATGGCGGCCTCCTTGTGAAATTGGTGTATACACTGCCATAGTTTTAGGTTTTCTGGAGAACAATATTGAATGGCTCCGAAGGTATGCGGCTAACACGGCGCTAGATTGAAGGCAGTGAAGTCTTAAAAAAGCATGAAGTGTTTTGGCATTCCGGTTGTTCCCTTATGACTATATGGGAGTGGACTTTGGAACTTAGTTTTCGGTTGGCCTCTAGCGAAGCTCTGATGCGTGCGTTTGTGGCAGCCGGCTGCGTCGTTTTTGTTTATTGGCACATTCTCACGTGTCTCAGAATGACACACACAAGTTCTTTTTGTAAAGGTTTTGTGCGTACATCATGGTTTGAAAAGGGATTTTGATAGTTTTTTGGGGATGTGAAATTTTGGGTGACGCAAATATTTTTCACACCCTCTTAAGATTAGTACCACAGAGATTCTAGTGTATATAGCTACACCATGATAAGGAAGCGCTGACTGGTCTTGAATGTCGATTGGCTGAAAATGCATTTGCCTGAAACTTTCTTGAAGTTATTCCTTATATACTTCTGTACCTTTTTAATGAGGAGTATAAGCAATTCAGGCCAAGGTTCAGTATTATGTGCCAAACTTTTTGTCCTTTCTCGGGGTATGTCAATACCACGGGAGTAAGAATAGACAGGAGGGGAAACTCGGCGGCATTTCGCGCCGCGATAGTGTCACCCCCGAAGAGCGGCGGCGGACGTCGTGGCAGCGCCACCTACAGGACCGCGGCCGAACTGTCGCGTCGGAGCGGCAGACGCGGGGAGCGTCGAGCCCTCTCTTGTCGTCTGCTTGCGCGCCGCTGCTTGGTGCTTGAGCGCTACCCTTGCACATCATGGAACTGTCAACAATCGATAGAGCGGATCGTTTTAATTTATTCACCAGTCCCTGCGCGCTTTCCGTACGCTTTTAGTTTTCTTCAATTTATTCACCTTCGCATGCTAGGGCGAAAGTTTTATTTGTGGGAAACTGACGTGCTATATTCGCTCATAATGAAACAAATGCCATGGAGCCTGCCTGCAGAAGCGAGATTAACGGGGGCTTGATGCGTATTGCCTGCTCACCATTTTGCTGGGGAAATGCTTTTCGCGGACGTAGTCGCATGCTGTGAGATCGCGATCCACCCGGTCTATACACTATTTTACGGAGGTGTTGGGGTGCCGCCATGCTGGGCTGTTAACCTTTGTGTTTTGCATCTTTAACAGCTAAACGAACAGTGTTACGGTAGAGCATACACATGAAAACGGTTGAGTGGGTGCATACGATGTTTCGTGGCCTTATATATTAACATCGCAATATACAAAAACAAGAAAACAACGACTTAACAGCCCAAGATGGCGGCGCCCACATGTCTTAGGTAAAATAGTCTATAGCTCTCGCCCATTCCTGCAAGCGTTCAGGGTCAGCTGGAGCTCTGAAGGTGCGAACGTTTTCTGCGCAAGACATATCCACTGGTGCAGTTCGGTACAAACATCGTCGCCCCATGTCGACTATCAGCGACCTCTTACACAGTCAACATACATTGCGAATCAGCAGCGCAGGAACTGTCGAACTTACGACGTGTTGATACTCGAGGCCAACACTGACGTTGTTGCGTCTGTTCACGTCTGCCCAAACGTGATGCAGAAGTGTGATTCAATTTTCTATCCCCGCACACCAGTTCTGTATTTTTTATGGCGCATGTTAATAAACTAGAACAAACTGTCGTCTTTCGTGATGTCGAAAAACTTACCAAATACCAAGCCACACAATCCGCGGTTTTCTATACGTGCCTGCTACGATTTCAAATCGTCTGCTTTCTGAAGTGTGCCAGTTTGTTCGTTTCATTGTCGCCTTAAAAGCATGTGATACAGAATATGAAGAGTAAAAAATGTTGACACTGAGATGCTTTGCTCGAGCTTTATTCTCTTAGCGCGGAATTTTGTGACAAGAAACTATTTTTTTGGCGGTGCATGGCAACGTAGCGCAAACGGTCAGTGGAAGATGTAGCAGACGACGCCCGGGCGCCGTCGGAGCGCACGCGCTCGCTCTCTCCGACCGCGGCGGAAAACGAATAGTTCCGCGCGTCGCCGCGAGGATCGCTGCGCGCACGTTCGCCAACCTCCTCTCCCAGGGTGACATTATCGCGGCGCTCGCTCGCGCTGGCGCCGGTCCGGAGTTTCCCCTCCTGTCTTTCTTGCTCCGTGGTCAATACACAAGTGGTTTGGGTTACATTAAAGGGGCCCTGCAACACTTTTTCAAGTAGCCATGGGATAAATTCACGAAAGGAGCTTATTGCCTTGCGAATTCACCGCTGCAAACATTTTTAGAATCCGTCCAGTACAAGCGGAGTTACAAAGATTTGTCACACGCTACAATTGCATTCTGTCCTCTCCTCCCGACGAAAGCACAGGAAGCTAAGCAGGGGGGATGGCACGGGGAAGAAAATACATCACGCGCGCCTCGTGACCTTGAGTGCTTTTTCTCTTTTTTTTCTTCGAATGCGCGGCTTTTCAGTGTGATCGCGCGCACGCGTGGACAAGTTGCGGCCTTCCGTGGTGGCCCCAGTAACGACCGAGCGTGCCATGCCCAAATCAGCTAATGGCTGATACTTCACCTGTTACACAGTGATTTTTGAGCTTGTAACGTCATTTGTCGAGAGAAGATAAAGCGAGTTTTAGCTGACTTTGAGAATTTGTAGTAAATTCCAGGCCGCTAGCTGCGGCCTGTCGACGAACAGCTTCATGGAACTTTTAATGTTTTATCTTCAGTCTACTTTTGTTAATTTCGATGACAAATTGTTTTTGCAGAAAAATGGAGTGTACATCAGATGTTGCGTGGCGCCCATTTTATGTAACATATATCTAGCGAAATTTGACAGCACTGTGTGTACAATTTTAAGGGGGGACATGTTGTGTGGAGATATTTGATGCATTTTATGTCCAAACTCGATGAAACTGAATAGACTTGTTTAGTTTTGCATGCTGATTTCAAATATGCAAAAATTTTTCTTGTACGTAAACTGCTTTATGAGATACATAAAACTGCTGTTCTATTGTTTCCGGAGAAAATATGAAAAAGACCGTTCAGCAGAAAGTGTATATTATGGCATAGCTAGATACTACAATATGCAATAAGTGCAACGCTGCAAACAGTTTTCAGATCGAATCATAACTAGTCATTCTGCAGATGATCAAAATTCAATGTTCATACCACGACTACCATAAAAAACACCAAATCAAATTTTAAAAATCTGTTAGCATGAAATGAGAATTCTGCTCTCAGCACTTTGTGATGCACAACTTGAGCTTTAAGGTAAAAAGCAATTAGAGCTCTAGTTGTACTGGATCATAAGATATCTCTCTGACAAGCTAAATAAGTGACCCAGAAACAATTAACATTCAGCTCGCGCTCGTTGCACAGATCTACACTGCGAATGAAATACTGACCTTATAAGACTTCAGTCATGCTTTAAATGCAAAAATATAGCTGTAGATCTCAATAATGTAATGAAGAAAACACTTTTTTCTTTGCTGATTTTTTTGGTCTCCACAAGCCATGTCCCCCCTTAAATGATGACCGAGTCTCCCGTATCTTCAGATATGTAGATGACTTTCTTATCCTTTTAAATATTGGACCAAATGACTGCCTCACCAGTGCCATTCGGGACATGCTGCAGGTGTTTCAGTCCTGCTCCACTAATCTGTGTTTCACTCATGAAGAACGACTTGATAAATCCATCAGGTTTTTAGATTTGTCACTAACTTTTTTGTCCCATCATCATATCTGCTGGATGTACAGTCCTAGGACTAAGAAGATGCTCCTTCCGTACGAGTCTTCCCACTCGAAGCTCGTTAAGCGAGCTATCGTGAACCTTTGCATTTCCAATACATTGGAAAAGAGTTGTACGCGTCAAATGCTAAGCAGTTTTCACCAGCAAGTTGAGAGGCTGTTGAATGCAGGTTACTCTCAGGTTACCATTGAGGCGGTGGCAGAATACCTACACAAGAAAAAGAAACAGCTTTCCAGACAGCATCAGGAGTGGGAAGAGAGGAAGAAAGTGGTTGTTATGCCATACTTGCATGGCGTCTCACACAATCTTAAGAAAGTGGCAGCGAGAAATGCTGTATAGGCTTGTGTTTTCTGCGACCTGCATTTTGGGCAGCATATGTAAGTGCGTCACGAAGCACGGGACTAGTAGGTCTAGGTGCAATACTGCGCATGTCAACAGATTCAGCAGGTGCGAGACGTGCATTGTCTACAGCATTCCCTTGACCTGTGGCAAAGAATATATTGGGCACTCGGGAAAGTGCGTTAATGATAGGATGCGCGAGCACGCCAATTTACTTCCTACGGACACGGGTGGGAATCTACCGATTCATTGCAAGGCGTGCGGTTGCGACCCTCTATTCAGCATTGTTTTGGTGACCAGAGGGGCTGATACACAGAAGCAGCTTGAAATTATTGAAGCGGTTCAGATCTACAAACTTGGTCCTGACAAGTGTGTGAGCACGCCATCTGTGCTTGTGAATGGCAAAGAGCTCCGGTATCTTGATGGTGATTCTAGCATGTAGTGATAGGGGGCATTTCTGTGTGAGTGCTGTTTGCGCTTGCTCATATCGGTTTCTTTTTTCGTGGTTTCATCGAATAAAAGTCGGTTGATAGTCCAGCATTCTTCCTGTCCCTGTCTCTTTTTCTTGTCTCGGTTCCTTCTGTGTTCCTTGGTTCTGCTGGTATTCCCACCAAGGCTATAATATTTGGCTTGTGTGTTCTCGGGAGCCTCGACTACCAATCGGCAGCGTTTTCTCGCGATGCTCAAAAAGTGTTGCAGGGCCCCTTTAAATATTACTTATAGGTAAATCCCCATTTAAAACAAACTAAAGTTGAATGAAATTTTCAACAGAACGAAGTTTTTACGACCATTTCATTATCTGTGATTGGAAATTAATTACAGATAAGATATGACAGTCACTGCAGCTCTTAAGCGTGCTGTTTTCTCTCTGTAGGCACTGTATTCTTCGTCAGCTCTGTCCTAACCTGGATGCATCATGTAGCCAAGCTGTGATGTCAACAAATGGGAAGATTGGCATCAAGGATGAGTGTCAAAAATTGTTTTTTTCCTATAACAATGTAGTTGTAAATCTTCTCAAATAAAAAAATGTGTGCTTTTGGTTGAGGTCTAAAGATGATCTATAATTCTGGCACACCATAATGTAGATTGCATCACACTGTGGACCAAAATGTGATGCATGCACAAGATAACAAGGGGGAAACGCAAACATAGCCCATTATGGTGAAATTCCTGAGGACATCTGCGGTAGAATAGCTACAATAATTTATTGAACTTCAAACATTCTGGCAAGGCCCTGCAACACTTTTTAAAACGCTGCTGTCGGTAGTCTGGGAGCCCGTGAACATCAGGGTCAACTATTGTTGCACTTCATGCAGCAGGGAATTTGTAATTTGGTTTGAGGAACACCAAAAAATCACTCGCTGTTCTCTTAGCAAACTATGTAGACAAAAGGAAGAAACACGGCCATTGGTTGATTTCATCATCGCGAAAATACCTTTGGTAATAACTGGCATAGCTTGTCGGTAGTGCCCACGTTACAGCGTATCGTGTTGAGTAGTCGGTAAGTGCAGTATTCCATTTGTGTCCTGTCAGACACACTTGAGAATAATGCAATGAGATTGAGGCCCATGTGGTAAAACTGCATAATTGGAATTTATATCGGCCGAAGTATGCCAGCTGGTGACTAGGAAGAATGCTTGTGGCACTGGCAGGACTCAAAGCAGCTACGTATAGGTGCACGGAAAGGTAAAGGCCTGGCCAGAAGAATCGACCCTGTATGTGATTGTATGCACTACAATATTTTATAGGAGTAAAATAATATAAAAGACAGGAGTAAAAGAGTGTGTGGAACACTCTTCTTCTGCCTGTTGGCGTCACATAGCACGTGATCTTCTTACAAGCTGGCAGCTGACCGATAATCCCTCGCATAATAACAAAGAAAAATGAGCCCGTAAAATTTTTAGATCTTTCCTTCATTCACATAGAGAGGGGGTCTCGTTCTGGCAGACTTGATGCTTTCAGGTAGTATGCGGGAGATTGGTCAGCTGCCAGTGCAAAATAAGATCACGTGCTACGTGACGCCAACAGGCAGAAAAAGAGTGTTCCACACTCGCCGTCATGGCTGCTAGCGGCGCTGACTGACACTCCCATGTTTAGATGCACGTATATACCCATAAAATTTATGGGGGGGATGGCCGCGGCGGTAGCTCACATGGTAGAGCATCGGACGCGTTATTCGAAGGTCGCAGGTTCGATCCCTGCCCGCGTAAGTTACCTTTTTCGCCCACTTTTCTTTCTTCACATTTACATTACACTTACTACAAATAACATCTCCCCTATACTTTCCTTGGCATTATTGTCTGTTACTTCTCATTAATATTGTAGTCTATGCAGAAAGGCCAGCTTTACCCTCTCCCTTCCTCCTTTCCATCCTCCTCACCCTCGCTTCCCTTTCCCAGTGGGGCTGCCCAGCTCCACACTTCTTTCAGGCTTGGCACCACTGGTGTGAAGCTGCCTTATATTTTTTTTTTCTACATCATGCAGGATCGCCCGTCTCTCGGCATGGGACACACAACAAGGATGTTGGATTGGGCTGGCATCTCTAGTGTTGATCTTGCGAGTCACAACAGACGTCTGATGCAAAGAGTGGTCATCAATGTCAGTTATGTTGCTGTAGGACTTAAACAGTAATTCAATGAGTACTAAAATGTAATTGATTGCATTTGCATTATTTTTATGTAATATGCGAACAAATGGAGTAAGCTAGCTTGTGCCTTTCAATGCAGCCCTTCACATCCTCTTTATCTTCACTGACAATTGTTTCTTGTTATATGTCATGTTTTCTTTTTTTCTAATGTGAAAACACTAGCGCTGACTCCGAAGACTCACTCCATGGGCCCCCAGGAAAGAAAGGCAGTGTCGTACAAATATGTTTTGCATAAGGTTCTGTTTACACAACGGTTCAATTTTCTCATCTCTGTCCTGTTTTAAGTGAAGCACTTTATTATTGCTGTAGCTCAAGGAAGACAGTTCTCATAAGTGCATTAGGAATTGTAAAAAAAAAATTACACCATCTTCTCGAGGGGAACCATGGGGTGATGCGAAGCATCGCGGATCGTTATTACGCGCTCGCGGTCGTGTGCAGCATCGGGAGCAGCCTCTCGTTGTTGATGTTTACACACGGCTTCCCATTCTCGAAGGTCGGGTTCCGCCGGTCGCCCCGTACGTTTACGTTGAACTTCACGGTCCCGAACCTCAGGTTCTGCTGCTCGACGTTCACGAACTAACGCTGCTTCACGTGCTCGAAGCTCCAGGATCCACTGCTCGACGTTGACGCTTCCAAAGCTGCTTCGCGCTGGCGAAGTTCAGGGTCCGCCGCTCGCTTCAAGCGTTTGCATTCAGCGTCGCATGCCGTTCGCCGCAGCTTTGTCTTGAGTGGAAGTAACGTTGCTAGTGTTTGGGCTGATGCTGGACGCATGCTTGCGTCAGCCCACTCACTGACGGGACTGTTGCTTCCATCACACTTCATCGGAAGCATCAACGGAGTCAAGCGGAGTCAACCAAAGCAAGCGCTGCACTGAACGCGCGCAGCGCTCTACCCGCTTAGAGGAGGAGAGTAGCGCATGCGCCGCGAGAGCAGAAGTGAGAACGCAGGAGAAGCACAAGCAGGTGGTAGGAGAGAAGTGGAGAGAGTAACGCGCAGCTGTTGGAGAGAGGGGAAGGAGGAGAGTTGCGCATGCGTAGTGTGAGTGCGGACGCCGTCCGAGCAAGAGATGCTCCGCATCTAAAAGGTCCTATCATTACTCGATATCCTGGTGTCATCATAATATGTAGGTGTCATTATCAAGCTGTGTCAGTTCAAGTAGTTGGCCAACATGATGCGATAAGATTAGGAAACAGATACTAAGCACCCTGACTTGCTTGTTTGATCATTCCAGCCTTGTATATTGCTGCACGGCACAAGTACCCATGTTTTATGGTTGAGTTCCCACGAATTACAAGTGCTCAAACTTGTGTCACCCACCTGAGTTTGTCTCTTTAATAAGTGTAAGTAGTTAAGATGTAATTAGTTAAAAAAAGTGACTGTGCTGCGCGTTTTCGCGCAGGCCTGGCGGTTTTTGTTCTTATTCCCCACTTGTACACGGCAGTTTCAGCGTCGCTGTCTGTATCCAATGATTCGTTTGGGTAGGAAGTGAATCTTTCTGACTCGGTGCGCCATGGTAATCTCATTCTTACATGTGTAGCAAGCCTTCTTGACTGCCTTGTGCTGCAGGTACTAGGAAATTGAGAAGGCTTGCTACACCTATCCATGAAGGAGGCTGTGTAGGGCCACAAATTTGCATTGCCTTGTTCTTCCTGTGGGTCTGCAGGTTCCCTGTCAGTGGCAACTCAGGAGGAGTATGGTTCACTCGTGGCCACACATGGCGGACTGCATTCTTGCCGGCAGTGCACCTATGTGACCAAGGAAAGGACAAACATGAAAATGCACATTCGCAAACACACAGGCGAGCGTCCCTGCCAGTGCCCCCTGTGTCCTGCTGCATTCACTCAGGACTGCAACCTCAAGCGGCACATACGCACCCACACAGGAGAGCGTCCCTTTTCCTGTGTCCACTGCAGTGCATCCTTTTCTCAGAAGACTAACCTCAAGTACCACATGTCCCATCGTCATGCAAGGAAAAAGCCCTAAAGGTCAATAGCATACACTTTTCTTGTAGGGGGAGAGGGAGAGTTTATTGATAAAATAAATCTTTATAGGAAAAGGGTAACTTATCTACAGTGCAAGAAATTGTTTCAAATGCCTCAGAATTGTAGTTTGTTACTGCATATTGCTTAGTGAGAAATCTGTCATTGTTAATGAAAATTTCTTACCTGTTGGGTGACATTATAGCCATTCCATGATGATGAGGGCTTTACTTGCATTGAATGTAGATTGGCTAAAAATGTGTTGGTTTGAAACTTTCTCGAATTTCGTTGTATATTTATGTACCTATTTAACGAGATACCCGCCGTGGCCTAGTTGTGATGGTGCTCGACCTCTGACCCGAAGGTCGTGGGATCGAATCCTGGCTGCGTTGGCCACGTTTTGATGGTGGTGAAATGCTAGAGGCCCATGTATTTAGATTTAGGTGTACTTTAAAGAATCCCAGATGGTCAAAATTTCCGGAGCCCCCCCCCCCCCCCTGCATGACACTCCATTCCATCCCAACCTGAATGCAGCACTAGTGAGGTTGCGATATCGAGAAATGGGAAGATTTTAATTGAGGACAAGCTTCAAAAATTGCTCTCTTTCTTAATATAAAAAATGCCCCCCACCTCCCCGAAGGAAATCGTGAGGAAATGCGAATGCATTTCTTGCGAATGCAGAGTGAGGCGCGAGCGGACGGGAGAGTGGGGCGCAGGGAGGAGAGAGCGAACGGCGAGAGAAGGAGCGGCGAAGCACTGCACCTACCCTCTCCTACACTCTCTCGCACCACATGCGCCGGTTGCTAGGGGCGAGGATAAGCGCGCGCGCGCCCGCAGCTGTTGCTATGGGAGAGGGAGTGAGAGCGGAGAGATAACACCTGCTGGTGCGCGGACGCCGCCGCGGACAACGCCGGACGCCTCACATAGCCCGACTAAGAAATGCATTCGCATTTAAAAAGTTTGTTGTAAAACATGTCAAATAAAAATAACCTCAAAATTACTGCTGATTGAGGTATAGAAAGATGAGTTGTAATTAGGGTTGTGCAAGTATCAAATTCTCAGCAGCGAAGTGAATTAAATACCGTATTTACTCGAATCTAGGCCGCCCCCGATTGCAGGCCGACCCCCGAAATTCCCAAAGCCAGGAAAAAAAAAGTTTACCTTGAATGCAGGCCGAATGAAAGAAATGCCGTTTCATCGGCAGAAAACCCAGCATTTTTATTGCATAAGCGCGCACTCCGTAGCGCACATTCTTTTCGTGCACGCCGAACTCGTGCTGCGCTTGCAGGTTTGAAGTTTTCTCCGCGTGCAAGACGACGCTGCAGTGGCGCCACTTGATTGGTGCCATCGCTTCAAAAGCACATGTGGTGCAAGCGTTTCGCGAGCACGTGGTTAAGGCGCTACACTTCCAGAACTCTACCAATGCGACTGCACTAAACTTCAGAAAACGGCGAACTCTGCGCCCCGCGCCCGTTGACTGCGCCCGCGTAGGCCCGCGCCTGTCGCGCACGCGAGAAGCGGAGAGGGAGGGGGGTGTCAAAGGGCACGGTTATCGCCGGCGCCGCTATGCCGCAATCACGTGACACGATCCACCTTTGCCGGCGTGAAATCTTGCCGGCTCGACAACACTCGCTGACTGCGAGATTTCGGAACAATGGACAGTACGAAGCAGACAACGCGGTTCGCCTGTGTAGTCTTGGGGCCCACCACTCCGCCGCTGAGCGACCGTCGCCGTGCATACGCTACCGCAGGATGTCGCGAAAATGCCTCGGACGCGCATGCAGAACCGCCTGCACTCGCCGCCTGGAGAGGAGGTTTTCCCCGCTTTCCGCCTTGCCGCTTTGGCCGCCCCGCCTTCGGTGCGAACGAGCCTTTACCGTGACGCGGCGGGTGTTGAGGATATCGGCCGCGGCCTCTGCGATAAGATCCGACAAAGGCGCGTTATCTAAACGCGCCCTCGCTAATCGCTGAGGCCGATAGCCTCGAAAACCGTCACGGTAGGTGACGCAGCGCTGCAGTTTTACGTCGCTCCGACACGCGCTGCAGATACCGTAAACTTTTGCGGCCGACAGTATGTGGCGGCTGCGGTCAGTTCATGGTACTCGAATCTAAGCCGACCCCCCCACTTTCGCACATCCCGTTTTTGAAAAAAACATCGGCCTAGATTCGAGTAAATACAGTATATTTTTTGAATATTTAATTTTTTTTATTTATTTATAAAACACTGCAGACAAGAAGTTCTAGCAGGATGAGCAATATACACACGGTACATGCTAAATAACGGAATCAAACAAGGTTGAAAAGCGTTTTTTTTTTTACACAATATCTTTCACACAAATAAGGTGGAGGGCTAGGACTTCAAAAAAAATAAAAACAATTGTACAAATGACGTGATTTGCGAATATGAATTACTGACTTCAGAAAAAGAACAAAAAAATATGTTTTCACCAACCAAGCGCTTTTGAAAAAGTATGTTTTTTGTACAGCTAATTATGTGCAGGAAAATTATTGTACAACACTATAGCTTTACAGTACCACATATGCAGTTGTGTAAGTGTTGTGACGAAGGCATGGTATGTTTAGGGTTCTGTATGCATGCTTTCTCATTTGGGAGGAGCCATGACAACTGATTGACACAATGTTCATTACAGATGCTTCAACTTATTATAACCCCCCTGGAAGAATGCTGGGCTACAATTATTTTTGGATATTTCATTTGAATTTGGCAATGGCTCCCCCCTTTGTATTGGTGATTTTTTCAGCATAATTTTGGCACTATATTGCATAAACGTGCTTGGCCCCGTACAGAATGCCATGCTCCCGGCCACTACACATGAACACTGGCACAATATTTGCATAAGAGCCACTATGTGAAAGGGTAAGAGGGAGCGCAGTGTGGGAACTGATACTAATTTGTCTACTCGTGCATCAAAATTTGTAAAATTTTGCCAATTTAGCACAGGTATGTTATTCTTTCTGCTGATTTCTATTATTGTTATCAAGCTTTGCGGTGTTCAAATAGTAAGTGTGCCTTGCAAATCAAATCATATACCGAACTATTTTAACAGAGTATTCAAAGCCTCAAATATTCTCCCACCCTTAGTTTTCACCACTTTGCGTGAATGCGTCTCAATGTGGGCCAGAATGCAGATTTTTGAGTAATCTTGATCTTGTTTTTTCTCTTAGAGCTTAAAGACTTCAGTGATCGAAGAATATTTTTAACATAATATATATGCATCTTCCATTGAGTAAGTATATATTACTTGGATATTCATACATATCGCCAGAATACAAGGGGGGGAAGTCCAACGATGGCACATTTTGGCGAAATTTGTAAAGATGTCTGTGGCAGAACAGCTGCAATCATTTTTTGATGGTCGTAGACATTTTAAAGAGGCCCTGCAACATTTTTTTAATTTAGTCTGCAAATGCTGCCCATCAGCATTCAAGACCCTGTGAACATGAGAGTCAAATATTGCTCTGCAAGCAGTAGGCAATTTGCAGTTCCCTGCCACTTGTAGTGCAGCCGTTGGCTGATTTCATGATCCAGAAAATATCCTCGGCAATATCTGGCGTAACTTGTCGGGTAGTGCCCCTTTAATAATGTATCATGTGATAGCTTTTAATGCAATAGCATAGCTTGTTTCGCAGAAATTCTGGCGTCGGTGTTGGCATCATTGATTGCGAGCGAAAAATCATCTTGTCCATGACCGAAAAATCGATAAAGATGCAAATAAAATAAATTATAAAAATTTTTGGGTTCGAGTGAGGATCAAACCCAGGCCGTCTGCATGGCAAGCAGGTGTTCTACCACAGATCCACAATATTTAGTGAAACTGCTTCTGAAAATAGGGTGAACTTGTTGGCTAATTGGTTGAACATTATAAATCAGGAAACAGCATGATAAAAAAAATGAAGAAAGGAACTAGCAACACAGGCAGCGCTTCGTATGGTGTATTGCTCATTCCTTGCTTCGTCTTCATTTTTTTACCGCAGTTTCCTAATTGATAATTTCTTCTGAAAAAAAAAAAAAAAAAAACACTATATGAATGTCATGTAGTGGAATGAGTCTCCTTATCGCATTATATATTGCGTGGCAGAAGCGTAGAATCGCACCAGTCATCAAAGCATGTCATTGAGCAACGAGTTGGTGTTTTTAAGGCCCACCCATTACAAAGCGCTCAGACATATTTAATCATCATCAGCAGCAGAACCATCAACAAGTGAACAGCTGCACAGGTTCGCATTTTGCCCTACAGACGCGTAGTGGGCCCATTGCTGGTTCGCAAAAGGAATAATTATATCATAGTGGGCACTTAACAACTGTGCTTACAGTAGGCATTCAATGATCCTCTGAAATGGCCAAAGTGTTACGTGTGCAGTCGTTCGTTTCCTTACGGCGTAGTTGAGGCATGCACCGAGAACCGAAGTAGGCGAGCCATTCAGAAGGCGATGCGCGCGAGGCCCGATTATGCTATCACGATCTGCTCTTGAAGGCAAAGCTCAAGCGTTCTCCAAATTTTTGCGTTCAGCTCTGGACTCTTGGGGCTGGTGCTGCATTGGTGGAGGACGCTGTCACAGGGCACAAATAAGTAGAGTGATAGGCCAGAGTGGTGAGAGTAAAGGCAGTAGATAATGACTACCAATATGCGTCACTGAGCTGTTCTTTGTGTATGTCCATGAAGCCAGATATGGCGCTGACACAGGCGTCTGAATCGTGCACAGGCAAATCAAGGGAATCCAAGGTATTACAAGATAAGCATTCAGCATCCTGGTGCACTTGGTCAGACTTCTTGAAGTGACCACAATGTGGTATTCTTCAAGATTCAAGGCCCAGCAACCAAATCGCCCAGTCGGATCTTTGAGGGTGGACAACCAGCACAGTGCATAGTCATCCGTGACCACTGGAAAGGGGCGGCCAAACAAGTGTGGTCGAACTTTTCCGACTGCCTAAATTAGCGCGAAGCATTCATGCACTGTGATTGAAAATGATGCACTGTGATCGAAAGAAACCATTGCTGGCACTACGCTCCTCGCCCACACTAAATGCGACTCCCCAACATCCGTCATGGTAGACACTATCTGACACTGCCGTCGGCACAGTCTTGCAACAGTCCGTTGCTGGCGCATGGCAGCCCATTGCCTTCTTTTCGAAGAAGCTTGACCCTCCTGAGCGCCGCTACAGCACTTTTGGCCGGGAGCTACTTGCCATCTACTGGACTGTGAAGCACTTTCGCCATTTTCTCGAGGGATGCGCCTTTCTCATCCTTACGGATCATAAACCACTGATGTCTGCTTTAACGTCCACCAGCACTTCCTACGCATCCCGCGAAACCAAACAGTTCGGCTTCATCTCTGAATACACGAGTGACATTCACCACGTCAGTGGAAAAGCCAACGCCGTTGCCAATGCGCTTTCTCGTGCCGCTATCCACGCAACACAACACGGCCGAATGAGCATCGACTTCACAGCCATGGCTGTTGCCTAGAAGAATGACAGAACCTCCAGCTGCTACAAAAGTGTGGCACATCTCTTGTCTTGGTTGATGTCTTGGTGCCAGACTGTGACATGCCCCATGTTTGTGATACGTCAACAGGACGTCCTCGTTCCTACGTACCGCTCCCATTCCGTCGAGCAGTCTTTGATGCCCTGTACTCTTTGTCTCACCCTGGCGTGCGTGCCACACAGCGACTTATCACTTCTCGTAATATGTGGCCAAGCATTAACGTAGACGTTCATTGTTGGTCACATTTGTGCCTCAAGTGCCAACAGTCTAAAGTGCATCACCACACTGTCACTCCTCTTGGCACGTTCCCTTCCCTGGACGCTTGCTTCAGCCATATACACATCGATATTGTCGGTCCTCTTCCTCCATGCGGGAACCATCGCTACCTGTTAACCTGCATTGACAGGTTCACAAGATGGCCTCAAGCGATGCCTCTTCAAGACATAACTGCGGAGTCGACAGCTCGAGCACTCATCACTCTGTGGATTAGCCGCTACGATGTCCCTTCCACCATTACGACTGACTGTGGTCGCCAATTCGACTCAATATTGTTCGCCAATCTATCTCGGCTCCTCGGTGTCAACCACATCATGACTGCCTCATACCACCCCATCACCAATGGAATCATCGAACGTGTTCATCGCCAACTGAAGGCGTCACTCATGGCTTCCGCTTTTCCTTCATCGTGGACTGAATGCCTTCCTTTTGTCATGCTTGGCATCTGCATGTTTCTTTGTAGTGGCTCCTTCATAAGCGCCGCCGAGCTGACTTTTGGCACCACTCTTCGAGTTCCTGGTGAATTCTTCAGTGACTCGCCCACGGTACCTGCAGACATTTCCGACTACACATACCATCTACGCAACGCTATGCGTAGCATGATTCCTCTGCAACAACGAACATCCCGTAGTATGTATGTTAGGCCTGACCTACAACACTGCATGCACGTTTTTGTGCGACATGATGCCGTGCGACCTCCCTTGCAGCCCCCGTATGATGGCCCGTTTAAGGTCATCAACCGCACACCTAAACACTTCTCCTGTTCATCAACGGCCGGGAAGATACAGTTTCCGTCGACTGTCTCAAACCTGTGTACTTGGATACTGACACTTCAACACTGTCACATGTTTCAACCACTTCGGACTGCCATACTTGCCGCGTGCATTTCGTGGCTCAACAGTCTGCTTCTGGCCACCTGTATCATACTTGCGACTACCTCGCCAGAAGGGGGGCCCTGCAGCGCGCTAGTGCAGGCTACACGAATCCGACCAGGGGAAGACGACGACGTACCAAGCACTAGATGGTAGTCCCTGTTTTTGTTCACGTCTGCATAAATGGCTTCAGACAAAATACATAGTTTGTGGTCTCACAGCATCGCCATCTGTCTGCCTCCTGTTTCCACACTTGCACTCTGAAGTGGAAAGGAGGCAGCATAGTCAATGACACAATCTCCATTTTGCCTCCGGATCAGAACAATGCCAATGCCATGTCCACTGGGGTCGCTGCAAAGTCCAGAGGAGGCTGATAGGTCATAATGTCCTAAGATGGCTGGGGAGGTAATTAATGTAGTGAGTGCGAAATGCATTAGCCTGTTTGGGATCGAAGTAAAATGACGTCCTTTTTCCGGAGTTGTTTAAGGGGACAGACAATGCCGACAAAATTCTTGACGAAACATTGAAAATAGGAGCACAGGTCACGGAAGCTTCGTAGATCTTTCGGGAAATGTCCACAGGAAAGCTTTGATAGCATGAATTTTGTCTGGATCTAGTTGCACTCCCTACCACTGGCAAGGAGGATAGACGTATCACTTTCTCTATTAGTCTGAAAACATTCAGAACTCCAGACAGGCGTCTAAGTGGCCTTTGAATGTTAGTGAGGGTATGATGACGTCATCCAGATAACAAAGGTGTGCTGACCATTTGTATCCATGAAGAAGGAAATTGAACGTTCTTTCAAATGTAGCTGGGGCATTACGCAGTTCAAAAGAGGTTACTTCAAGCTGGATAAAGCCGTTGGGTGTAACAATTGCGGTCCTTTCAAGGCCTAGCTCATGGGCAGAAATCTACCATTATTCTGACCTTGGGTTGATAGAAGAGAAGTGCAGACAGTCGAGAGTGTCGTCAATTCGTGGTTGAGGTTGGACAAGACCTTGCACATCGCATTAAGTGACTAGCCTACGCAAAATCACCATCCTCCTTTACTCTCACGACTGGTTATGCCACGTACTGCAGGAAGATTCAGGGATGTCTTTTGTGAGCATATTTGTTTACTTCAGTCTGAATCACCATTGCCTTTGCGTCGGGACATGCAATAATGATGTAATCAGATTGGGCTGCATTCTTCAGCATTGACCTTGTGAATGACAACAAATGTCTTACGTAAAGGGCAGTCATCAATGTCAATGATGTCACGAATAAGACTTCAAAGTGGGCTGAGTATTTGCCATCTTTGCTAGCAGGAAGTGGGGCACGATTTTCTTTTCACTATCGCCATTGAGTGGACTCTGTGAGCATGATGATAGAGCAGAGGAAAAAGAAGTGCAGGGACAGCATATAGAGTGATAGAAACATGTTGGCCAGTCATGCCCTCTAGAATAAGTTGTGTGCACCAGTGGAATTTCAATATTGGTTGGGGTGCTCGATCATTGGAACGGTAAGAAGTGTTTGAGGGACACAACATTTCTGGCTCATCGGACATTTCCAATTTTCGTGGCATCGAGGGTTAACCTTGCGTGGCATAACCAACCTATCTAGGTGATATTATATTTGGTTACAGTGGCAATGCACAGTTGGCATGGCAGGGCTTGCTTCTTAACCACCTCTGCCGTGTTTTCTGGTTCGGCTTGGCTGTTGCCAACGGACACTGTTGTCAAACAAATCAATCTTTTCTAAAGATCTTCAAACCCCTTCACAACCGATTGTCCCCCGAATACCGTACACACGGATGCAACTTTCTTGTTTTTGCTGCAAAACAAAGAAACATTTCCAAGATACCATGTGATACATTGCAAACAATCAGCCATGAAAGTTTGAGCAACGTCACCATTTCTTGCAGCTAAATGTCAAAGGGAAACCAATGCAACTGTTATAAAGCCACAAAAATGGTAAGTAGGGGATTTGCTTCTCAAAGTCAGCGACAAGGAACAGTATAAAAAGCTCGCCCAACTCATGGCATTTGGTAGCAAAGCTATTTCGGTGAGCCACACCAGACCGTGAACATTATGAAAGGCATAGTATTTGACACAGACCCGATGGAATTGAATGATCTGCTCCTAGATGGATATAAGGATCAAAATGCAATCCATGTGGAGCACATCCAAATCAGGCATGACAACACTAAAATCCCAACAAAGCATTTAATGTTTGCATTTAGGAGGGTACTTAAGGAGGGCTAGTTGGAATCTATTCATTGCTACGTTATTGTGCACTGCTTAGAGCAGGGTCTCAAACTCGTCTCAGCTAGCGGGCTGCAGTCATGAAATTTAGTCCTACAAGGGCCAGGACAGTGCATTTGGTGGAAGGGAGGGGGGAGAAAGTTTGAACAAAATATCACTAACATTGCCATTTGAAATAATGCTTCTGCCATATCCCACATACCAGTCATTTCTAAAGGAGATTTGGCATCAGGCTTTGAAAAACATATCGATACTGACTTCCCCAGTGAGTAAAATCTGGATGCCGATTCCGAAATATGAAGTTTTTTCAATCCACGTGATGTTTCAACTCATAGTGATCGCATGGGGTGCCCCACGAAAAAATAAATGCTAGAGACCAGTTCCGTGTCTGTAGCTTACCCAAAAAAGCGCTATTGATTGCAATAGGCAAGATAATAACTCTAGCACTATTAGCAAATTCACAAAACTATATTCCCAAGCGAAGCCACAGGCCGCTAGCGAAAGGGCCACAGCCCACATGCGGCCGTGTGTTTGAGGCCCCTGGCTGAGAAGAAGAGGACAGAACTGCACAAATACAAGCGCAAACTTTCAACTGGATTTATTGGGTGCATAAATGATGCTTTTATACACGTGTGTGTAACGTATTGTGAGTCGCTTCTTCATATACGCATGTCTAATCACCATAGGTCGGCGAACTCACTCATGAGTCGACTCACTCAGACTCAGATCGAGCCGTGAGTCTGAGTCTGAGTGAGTCCGGGTGAGTAATGTTTTGGTGAGTTTGAGCCCGAGTGAGTCCGGTTGAAGAAAATTTTCGTGAGTGTGAGTCCGAGTGAGTTCGGCTCAGGAAAATTTTGGTGAGTCCGAGTCCGAGTGAGTCGAAAGCGCAAGATGTAGTTTTTGAGTGAGTCTGAGTGAGTTACACCTTCTTTTGCCGACCTATGCTAATCACAGACACAACACCACACTTACTTGTGTGGTCACTATACCATCGAAGCATTTTTTACATTTAAATAAAAACAAAACAGAAAAAAAACTGCACAATTTTGGCAGCCACTCATTGGAAGCCACTCCTGTTCTGTCCTCGTCTTCTAAGCGGTGCGCAGTAGAGTAGCAATGTTTAGATTTAGTTCTACTACTCAACCTGAGACCCTAGAAACTGTCTATATTGGTCAAATGTTATGTCAAACCTTACAGTCCAAACCTTCGACATTGCTTCAAATGTCTGAGGTTTGGCTACGTGTCTCAGCGCTGCTGAGGGAGCTTATTTGTGCAAAGTGCGGTACAACGGGTCACGTTGCTGATGACTGCAATGGTGAATGTCATTGTGCATACTGCAAAAAAAGGTCACCCTGCATACTCCAGTGCTTGTCCAGCTTGGAAGAAAGAAAACAGAATAATGACTATAAAAATTGAGAACATAATGTTTCATGAAGCATGACAGTGCATCGCATCATCGTTGCCACTGTCATATTTCACCGAAGTGGTTTAATCTAGGTAGCTGACAACGTCTACTGTTGACTTTTGAAGTCTGTTAATTAGTGATAATGTTTGTGTAACTTTAGCTGACAGAAACAATTTTATAGATAAATTACTGCTATACTCTGCATTGATGTATTGCCTTTGCATTGCAAGAAATTAACAATGACCATGAAATAAGTTTACTGGTACAAGTGTGTTTTGTTTAATTATGCAATTTGTGCTTTAACCCTTTATGTTTGTGTTCTTGTGCTGTGCTTAGATGTCAGTACAGTTGCAAAATTAATGTACATCGACTATCTTAATTTATTTTCTTCTTACAGGGCCACTGACTGAGGAACAATAATTTCCTGAGTACCCTTAAATATGGCGGCATTCTCTGTGACCATCAAGTGTTCCAGCATATTCAATTTCATCAAGTTGTTTTTTTATGCCTCTCATATTACGTGACATTAATTTTGTTCATGTTCTTTCTTGTGTATGTCTGTAACATGAATACTTTGATGTTTTAAATGCATTTTGTGCTTTGCTCAGTTGATTAGTGCATTGTGCAGTGTAGAACGTTGAAAGTACTTCGAACATTTAGCCATGTCGTTGTGGCTTTCCAAATGTGGCTTTCACAAGTAGCTATCACATTCATTCAGAATAATGTGTAGCACAATAATGAAGTGGACTGTCTACTTGTGAGGGGCGTGCGACCTTAAATAACGCAGTGCCACCGTGAAACGCAGTTACTGCTGTATTTCAACCTACAGTTACAAAATATTTATAGGGCTCTAGTTACTGCTGTATGCGAGGTTGCCTCAGTTTGCATAATTTAGCTATCTTTTTATTGGTTAAAAGTAATCTTAATGTTCCTTTGTTAAAACTTGTGGACATTTATGTCAAGCAAAATGCTGTGGATTGCATGGGTTGTTTCGAATATGGTTACATTACCATTATAGGGTTGGTTTGAAAATGGTTGCCTTACTATTTGAAAACTGTTTGAATGTTATTCGACTGGTGTTTGTATTCAATTCGGTTTCATCGCTGTTTGATTCGTATTCGATTCGGTTCCGAAATTCACTATTCGCACACCCCTACTACTTGTGCATAGTAGTAGCAGGACGTAAACATTATCTGGTGGGCAACTTATGTTGAGTGCTTCGTTGTTGCATTTTGCTTTCATTCAGGCAGTTTAAAACTTATAATAAAAAATGTGTCAACTGCGATAAAAGGTGAATACCATCCTTTGTGTAATCCACAAAAGTATGGCTGTAGTGTTTGCCACTAGAAACTTTGATGCTATTTTGACAATTGTAATTGTTGCTTTTCTGTTTTCATGTTTTGAACATTGTGTTATAATAACTTGTTAACTAATATTTTCTTAATGTATTTTTGGCAAAATATCAAGACGCCTTTGCCATGTTACATCGCATAGACAAACGAATTCGAAAAGAAAGCGTGGCAGTTAGCTTGTAGAATTAGCACTTCGTGCACGGGTACATAAAGTACGAAGAAATACAGCTTTGTAGTTATGCTATCAAAATTGCATCCTAATCACACTTCTAGTAGCAGCGGGTGTTTGTATGTGTAGAGCATAGTATTTACGTGTAGAGAATTGGGAACTTGTGTGAGACATGTATTGAGTTAGTGCACTTTAGTGCACTTTTAACACTTCAGTAAGATGTGCTTTAAAGTGGGCCAATGTTATTATTTTTTATTGTACCCTCAAGGCTTTACAGCATTGCAGAGGGAAGGGGCAAAAAACAAAGCACACAAGTAAAAAACCAGCCAAAATGCAGAAAATACAGAAAATTCAACAATAACAAAATATGAGAAAAGAAAAAAAACTTGCATCATGAGAGACAAGTCATAAGAACAATGAAGTACAATCGCATGGGCAACTTTGAATGCATATCATATGGAAGATTTCAAGGCCTGATGGAATGCGTCAGGCTTAGTAATACTGGTGATTGATGCGGACAGAAGATTCCACTCACAACATATGTTCGGGAAGAAACACTGGGGAAAGGTGGAGGTGTTACTTCGAAGGATATGCACTTTGTTGGGGTGATCTATGTGAGATGATATGAAAGATACAGGCTATATTAAGCACGATTTTAGAACTTGATTGTGATAATATATTTTTTATTGCGATAGCAGTTATATGGACACTCTCGGCCGATTTTCGCTGTTGCCGTCTGGAGCCGCCGTCGCCGTCATGTCCCGGATATGTATGTGTATATTAAAGAAGGCATAAAGAAAAATAAATCTGTAGAAAAAATTCTAAAGGACCTGACCGGGGAAATTAACCAGCGACCCCTCGTTCCGAAGCCCGCTGCGCTAGACAACACAGCCACGCGCCATGCTTGTGCCGGCATTATAGCGGCGAGCTGTTTATATGCACCATTTACTGTTCGCGGTAGGCAGACCTCGGAGGAGCTTGACCGTGTTTTCTATCCCGCAACGCCCTTATATTTTCTTTCAATTTGAAAAACTGCCCTTGAGACGCGCACAAAAAAGTGGCCCCTTTCTGTACCAACTCATGATGTAGAAGGAAAAAAAAGAACAACGCCGGGCACACCTTGCGTCGGACGCCACTGCGCCGCAGGAGACGCAGAGTGGTAATTCCACATGCTGCAGTTTAAAAGAAAAAGAAATATCAATCAGCATCGGCTTCTGCATTGTGGACACTTGCAGCGCATTGTTCAAACACAAAGACGTAACAACTGTGACTGTTGTTAGTTCACGCTTGTCCTGTGTATACCTATGCGTTCTTTTCGAGCGTCCTTTTTTCTGCTGCAGCGGCGCACTGCAAGTATCGAGCTGCTTGTCGTTCTTTGTGTGAAAATCTGAAATCTTGCTTTTGCATTCATTGCTTCGCCCTAGTGGCGAAACTGTGACTTTTTTTGGAAAGCACGAAGGCCAGCTATTTCTCTGTGCATGATAAGCGAAGTGAGGTTAAGGCTAGTGTTCATGGCAGTTACACTTGATGTTCGATCATAGCTGGAAAGAATGAAGCGTGACGACCGGTTTTCGATAGCCTCTAGCTTGTTGACGAGTGTTACGTGACCCTACATAGAAGTGTAGGAACTATTTTTGGTTGCAAAGTACTCCAGTGCAGTTCCATGTTGTGTGACGCATGGTTTGCATTGCCTTACTGTTATCCCTATGGCTCTGCAGGTTCCTTGTCTTTGGAGACTCCGGAGCAGTACCGTTCACTCGTGCCCATACAAGGCAGAGTGCATTATTGCCGCCACTGCACCTATGTGACCAAGAAAACTACAGACATGAAGAGACACCTTTGCATACACACGGGCGAGCGCCCATTCCGGTGCCACTTATGTCCGGCAGCATTCCCTCAGAAAGGTCACCTCAAGAGGCACATAAGCTCCCACACAGGGAATCGTTCATTTTCCTGTGTACACTGCAATAAATCTTTTTCGAAGAAAGGCGCCCTCAACTACCACATCTCCTGTCGTCATGCAGAGAAGAAGCCCTAAAGGTCTGTGATGTAGTTACTACTTTTTTTGTGAGGAAACAGTAGGGTTATTTGATTGAATTACTTTTTATGGGGGGAAGGTGACTTCTTAAGTGTGCAAAAGGATTTTAGATCCTTTTGTACACATTAGGGCCGACGAATGCGGCTGAAGCAGAGGTGAAATGAGGCAACCCATCTTCTTTGCAAAGAGGGCGCATGCTATAACATCACCCTGTGTGCCAAGCTTGGCGTTAATTTCTACTTGAGTGGAGAGGAAATCCCCTGCCTGTCTTGAGGAATGCGCTAGAGGGGGAGGATGTTTTACTCAAGCAGCAACTGCGAACTTTGATTTTAAGGGTGTGGTCGTGATCACTGGCGCGCACTATCTCGACAGGCATCAGCAAACGGTTCGTATATCCTTCCACATGCTGTGCTCTCAAAGCAAAGAGACTGTGTGTTTCTCTGCCTAAAGCGGCTGTATTCTCTAATGCTAGTGTTTTGTAGAGATATGCCTGACTGGTTCCTAAAGAGTTAGCTGCCAGGCTTACTTTGTGTCGTATTAAAATTTGTTGCGATCACATTCATTGTTTAGCCATTGTGGTGAAACTGAATTGTTTAAGAATCGCTGAGTGAGTGAGGCTACATTGCTACATTATGACGATGATGAAGTGTTGACTGGCCTTAAATGTGGATTGGCTAAATATGCGTTCGCCCAGAATTTCTTCGAAGCTATTTATTATATACTTCTGTACTTTCTTAATAAGAAATATAAGCAATTCAGGCCACGGTTTCCCTCCGTCCTCCAGGTATGCCAATACACGTGCTTCGGTTCACATTTAATATTACTTACAGTTGAATCCCATTTAAAACAAACTTAAGTCTAATAAAAATACCATAGAATGAAAATATTTAAGTTTTTATAGCCATGTCAAAATTGGTGACTAACAAAATTCAATGACAGATAGGATCTTCTGGCCAGTGCAGCTCTTTAAGTATGCTGTTTTCTCTCTGTAGGCATAGTATCCTCCGTCACTGTGTCCCAACCTGGATGCATCATGTAGCCAAGCTGTGATGTCAACCCAATGGGAAGATTGGAGTCAAAACTGAGTTTCAAAAATTGTTCTTTCTTAAAACAAAACAGAAAGTAATTGTAAATCTTGTCAAATAAAAAAAAGCTATTTACTTTTTACTGAGGTGTTAAGGTGATTTTGAATCGTTGAACACCAAAATGTAGATTGCATTTAAATGTATACAAATATGCAGATTATCTCAAATGTGTGGTTTTTTTTGTGTGTCAGTACAAAATATCTTGAATGCGATGTATGTATGTGTGTATGTCTCTGTGTGTGTGTGTCAGCAATGATATATGTGCGCACGCGCATATTATTCATTTATTGGGTTTTGATTGCTGAGATCCTCAGACCTAGTGCAAGATTACGAGGGGGAAATGCAAACACAGCCCTACGGTAAAATTTCCTAAGGCATCTTTGGCAGAACAGCTGAAATAATTTGATTGAACTTCACACATTTTAGTGAGGCCCTGCAACACTTTTTTTTTAATATAGTGCGAAAACATTGCTGTAAGTAGTCTAGGAGTCTGGGAACATCAGGGTCAAATATTGTTGCACTTCACGCAGCAGGGTATTTGTAATTTGGTTTGAGGCACCCGAAAATCACTCGCTGTCCTCTCTGCAAATTATGTAGACAAAAGGAAGGACACGGCCATTGGGTGATTTCATAATCATGATAATATCTTTGGTAAAAACTGGCATAGCTTGTCGGGAGTGCCCACTTTACAGCGTGTCGTATATAGTAGTCGATAAATGCAGCAGTTCACTTGTGTCCGGTCAGAGACATTGAGAATAGTACGATGAGATTGAGGCCAATGCAGTAGAACTGCGTGATTGGAATTTCTATCGGCTGAAGTATGCCAGCTGGTGAACAGGAAGAATGCTTGCGGCACTGGCAGGATTCAAAGCAGCTACGTATAGGCGCACAGAAAGGTAAAGGCCTGGCCAGAAGAATCGACCCTGTATGCGATCGTATGCACTCAAATATGTTACAAGAATATCGGCATAGGGAAGTTGTTAAAAAACTGAATGGAGTGCGTTTGGATCTGCGAGTAGAAGTCCTGAATGCTCCTGGCTGGTGTTGCATCGCAGCATCGATGGAGGATGCCATCATGGATGCCATCATTGGACAAAGGCATTAGAATCATACACTGACAAGCTGGGGGGATCACTGATATGATGAGACAGGCAATCAGAATCCTGGTGTTTGGCCAGACTAGTAAGTGGCCACAAAGCTGTATTTAAGCTTCATGACCCAGCAACCAAGCCGCCCAGTTGGATCTTTGGCGGAAGAAAACCAACCCAGTGCGTTGTCATCAGTTGGGCACTGAAAAAGTGCAGCCAAACAAGTGTGCTGGAAATCTGCTGAAACTAGTACGAAGCACTTGTGCCCCGTGAACGAAAGTAGGCAGAGCCGTGTAGACAACTGGTAGTGTAATCATTCCGTGGCAGGGGGGAGATGTCGTTGCATGATACATTAAGTGACTGTAGTATAAGAGAGACTGATGTAAGAGACATTTGCGTGTAAGAGACACCTGTGTGCCCACATTAAAATATGGGTTGATAAAAAAATGCATATGCAGTACCCTGCTCATAAGAGAGACCTCATATGAAAGACAAGAATTGCACCCTGATGCATCTCTCTTATAAAAGAGTTCAACTGTATATGTGGAAAGGCCAGCTGCCATGCTTCCTTACTTGTAGTACAACCTTT